>JAYDZK010000002.1:1118064-1146266 GCA_034509185.1 Euphonia xanthogaster
TTGGCTCCTCCCCTGGGCGGAGCATCTCCCCATGGGATGATGGAATTTGATCAGCCCTGCAGGGACACTCACTGGCCCATGAACAGAAGAGATCTCCTGGAGGGAGGATGGGCTGTGGAAGAGATAAAGAAACCTGCCCAAGGAACAGAAGGGAACTGCCCCAGGCACATCTTATAACCTAAAACACCATGAAATGCATTGCCAGAGAGGGGTGGTCCCGTCTCCATCCTTAACAGTGTGTTAGACAAACCTATCAGGAATGCCAGTGCTGAAGCTGGTCCAGGCTGGGCTCGGGAGGTGAAGAGTTGGAGCAGAGCCTCCATGTCCTTTTCCATGTGCCCAGGTGTACTCTGACTACGAGAGCAACCCGCAGCTGCGCCAGGCCATCGAGTTCGCGTGCCGCCAGTTCTACGTCCTGCACCGCAAGCCCTTCATCCTGCAGCTCTTTGCCAGCGTGGCCCCTCTCCTGGAGTTCCCTGTGAGTCAGAGCCATCCTCCTGTCTGGGGGGGAAGCCTGTGAGTGCAGCCACCCCCCAGCAGAGGTCACAGGCAGAGAGCACTCAGTGCTGCACAGAACCCGGTCCGGATTTATTTCTGCAGGTTTCTGTGCCTGTCACTTGATGGAACAGGGCACTGAGATGGCAGGCTGCTGGTGTCCAGGCCAGTAAATGTGGTCTCACTTTAAATTTCTGTGTATAAATATATTATAAAAGGACTTATATGGCAATTTAAAGAGTTATAATGGCTTATAACTCTTTAAATGCAAATCCATTCTTAGAATCCAGCAATAGAACTTAAAGGCCTAATACCAAGTTTTAGTACATGTGAAGTCTAAGACTAGATTAGTCATGTTTTGAAATATTCATTAATGATGTTCTAACATTTTAGGCATGTTAATGGGATCCTAATTTGAAGTGGGGCACTTTCAGCACACCTATCTTTGTTCTGCACAGGGCAGCAAAGGTCTGTGTGCAGTTTTCAGGTCCTGATCTCACTGTAGCATCAGTCTCTTGAGTCAGGCAAGGCTCACTGGTTGAAAACAATGAGTTCTTGAACTTGATGTGGACCCTTTGTCAAAAACAAAGGTTGTCCACACCTCCAGATGAACGTTCTGGGATGACATGAATGTCTCTTGTTGGAACAGGATGCTACAAACAATGGAACCAACAAAGGAGTGTCAGCTCAGTGCCTGTTTGACCTGCTGCAGTCTTTGGAGGGAGATACTCCAGACATTTTGGACATCTTAGAGCTGGTGAAAGCAGAAAAGCCTCTCAAGTCATTAGGTAATAGTAAAGCACCCTTTATTCACTAATTCTGGTTTATTGTTTATTGATTCAACGACATTTATATGCTGTTGAAATCTTTTTCTGAAATCACTAGCAAAATAGAGTCACTTCTGTGCTGGCACCCCTGTGGCTATGAGTATAAAAGGGGCTGGATTTTTGAGATATAAAACTATCTTCTGCCATCAGTGGTGCATCAGCATCACTTTTTGTGTGGTTGGAACACCTAAGAAAAAGCACAGGGAGCATAAAAATGATCATTAATTTGACACGTGTCCTTGCCATATATGAGCTTAAGACTTAGCTTTTGATGGGTGATGTTTGAAACAGGACTCTGCAGGTATTTTGCTCAGCAGCTGGTGACCTGCTCAGAGCTGTTTCACCTACTGAGTTCCTGGGCAGAAGGGTTCAAGTAGGAGTGCAGCATTTTATTTCTTTTACAGAGACAGATTTTTATCTGTCCAGAAGCCTATTGGGCATTGTTAACATGAACAGCAAGCAAGAGGAGAGGGGGAAAAGGAAATGTGTTAGCTTCCTTCATACTTAGTATGATTGTGTGATAATCCTCTCATATTGCTTTACTCCCTCAGACTTTTGCTATGGGAATGAAGATCTGACCTTTTCCATCAGTGAAGCCATCAAGCTGTGTGTGACAGTGGTGGCTTATGCTCCTGAGTCATTCAGAAGGTGAAAATCTGTTACCTTGATTTGTGCACACTCACAAAGAAAAGGTATAAAAGCTGCACATGGTATGTGAAAGCAAGGCTGGCAAATGGAGGCAGAGGATAAAGAATTCCAAGTGTGGGGCTTCTCTGAGGCCAAGCCCCTGCCTGTTACCCCTTCCTAGGGGTAACACCAGCTCCAAAGTACATATGTTAGTTTCTAAGAGGGAATCAGGGAAGAAAAGAGACTTTGGGAGGGAAAATACTTGTTAGCAAATGGATGACATATTTGGAAGGTACCCGAAAGTCCAGGGATGATGATGATTATTATTGTTATAATTGTTGTTGTTTTTATCATTATTGTTGTTATTGTTTCATGCATCATCTAGTTTCCCCCTGAAATTCCTAATCCAACTGTTTCTTTGGCTCAAGACTTCTAGTGAGAAGCAATGAAATCATTGCCTAATCACAGACCCAGGGTCTTCAGATAGAAACCTGGGTCTTCAGATAGATGATGTGAGCTCAGGAATGACAAGATAAAACAGATCAAGTACTGTTGTTTTCCCAGCCTCCAGATGCTGATGGTCCTGGAAGCGCTGGTTCCCTGTTACTTGCAGAAGCTGAAGCACCAGACCTCGCAGGTGGACACAGGGACAGCAGCTCGTGAGGAGATTGCTTCCATGGGTGCCCTTGCCACCTCTTTGCAAGCCCTCCTGTACAGTGTAGAAGTTCTCACCAGGTAACACACGTGGGCCAAGGGGCTGAGCCTGCATTTGGTTGTCTGTGCAGGGACAGAGAGTGCCCAGGAGGCCACAAACACGCAGCTCAGCTTGAGTTTTTCAGACTTGGTAAAATTAATGCAAGTTCTCAGAGGAAAAGCAGAATTTCTGTGTGCTTGTTAGATTTAATGTGTAGTGTGCTGTTCACCTTCTCTCTGCCAGGCCTATGACAGCCCCACAGATGAGTCGATGTGACCAAGGCCATAAAGGGACCACAACAGCAAACCACACCATGTCAGCAGGTGTGAACACCAGGTAAGGCTTTTCTTTCTCTTTTCATTTTCTGAAACAGTTTTGTTTGTTCCGCTTGATTTTTTTAGTAAGGTAACATCTCATTGCTTGGCCTCAGACAGCTTGAGGGAGTGCTCTGGGTACTGTACTGTGGGAGAAAAAAGTCTCCTGGCCAGACTATGCCTTAGTGTGCTAAAAATCTGAATGTGTACACATCTTGGTTGGTAACTCCTGGCATGAGTCTGTTATTCTTTAAAATCTATTCAGTCATGGTTAAAACATGGCTTTGACTTTCAATCCCTGATCTGAGAAGCAGATAAACTCCAGACATGACAAACCAGCAGATAAACCAGACATGCCAAAGTCTGAAGTGGGCATATGCCATTTACTTCATTTGCAAGATTGCTCAGTCTAAGGAAAATAAGGTGTAATGAAAAGTAGTAGTTTATTACCTATCTGCTGATTTTGGAGAGCAGTTAATATGTCTCTGCTGACAGACAACATAGACAGTCCCAGTGCAGTGTGACTCAGGCATCTTGACTTCTATTTCCAGATTTTTCTCATGATCAGACATTCAGCCTCTGATCCAAAATATTTTTGCACTGCCCTTGGTTTCCTGCATTTGTTTCCTCTGTTGTGTTATCATTGCAACAGACATCTGCTAGCAACAGCAGGAGTCTCACAATGTTAGAATGATTACTGTTCAAGCCTTGGACATGGTAGCATGGTAGCCAAGTGGTGCAGGGACTATTAATGCTTTCTCAAAAAGAAGTAACAAGAGAAAATGACAGTAAAACAAAACAAAACCAAAAAACCACTCTGAGGTATTCTTTTCACTTGGTGAGCTCTGGTTTCGTGAAAGAGACTGAGCACTGGGGTGAAAATCAGTAAGAGAAATCACTTGAAGAGAGCTATGGTTTTTAAGCCTGGCTTTTTCCTTTCAGAATAAGGCAAATAACTCTAGGAATATGGTTTTTTGATGGAAGTTGGGAGATAAAGGCAATTCAGTGTGGTCGGTAACTATGTGTAGGCATTGTTCCAGTGACTCAAGATACCATCCTGACCATGGTGCACAAACCTCTGGGCTAGAAAAGTGTCACTTTCTTCTAGAAAGGCAAGTTTAGGCACTACTGAGTTGCTGTTTGCAACCTCACTGTTTCTGTTTTCCCAGGTACCCAGAACAGGGAGCCAAACTACACTTCATCAGGTACAGTAACATTTTATCCCAGTCTCCTCCGATGTCTGATGAAACATTCCCACATACGGTTGCTGTGACAGGCAGCCTTTTTTCAGGGAAGGTATCAAAAGACAGTTGATACAGAAAATATTTACATTTTTAGCAAGACTTGGAAGATTATAACTTCCCTTCTTTTGTTTCTCAATTGCAGATGCAACTACCTTTCTTTCACTTGCAGAGGAAAGCATCTGTTGCAAAAAGAAGATGAAGATGCTGTAATCTATCCCTGATGATCCACAGCATATAACACCCTCTACTGTGTCTTACTTTGTGTCCTCCAGGGAGAACCTTCACTTAATGGAGGAGGGCCAGGGTCTTCCCCGAGAGGAGCTGGATGAAAGAATTGCCAGAGAGGAGTTCAGGAGACCCCGGGAGTCGTTGCTGAATATCTGCACAGAGTTCTACAAGCACTGCGGTCCGAGGCTGAAGATTTTGCAGAATCTGGCTGGTGAGCCCCGAGTGACTTCTCTGGAGCTGCTGGATGTGAAGTCCCACATGAGGTATTCCACAGGCATTCTGCTTTTACTTGTTCATCTCAGGGGGATTCCTTTCTTTTTCATCATAACAGATGGAATCACTTTTTGGTTGTGTAGTTGCATGTTTTTGTCTGAAACATGCAGAGGCTGTTTTGGATGTTCCTTAGATTGTCCTGATGCTTCTTGTGTATAAAGAAGGTTTCTTAAGCTTTCCTCTGGTCTCATTCTGACCCCCATCTGAAACAGCTGCCTCTGATGTATCAGGACAAGATAAGTCTGTTTGTGCAGGGCAAGGGATGGGGAAGCTGCCTACCTGGTTGAATACAACATTTATCCTCTCCGGTGGCACTGTGCATCAGAGCCAGCAGCTCACAAGCAAGAAAAGCACAACAGCCACTTTCTAAGTGCCTGAAATACAGGGAAGGATGGGACAGAGGGCATTTACAGCCCAGCACCTCAGCATGTGATGCAGCAGATGCACAAGTCTTTTCCTGAAGTGCTGCACTGAGTCTAGCCTGCAGGTTGGATGCTCATTAACTGACAAACAGGTGATGTCAGGTCTGTGTTTCACTGTGTTTCACAAGTTGTAGTCTTACTGCCAGCACAGGTACTTTGCTTTTAGCTACACAAATCTGTGATTCCTGATGTTCCCTTGGTGCACTTAATGTCAGTGTAAAAGTAATATTTAGACCATTCACGTGTTCTTAAATATGAACAGTGATTCCAGCAAAACAGTCTTAACAGACCAGAACTGTGGTATCAGATCCAAGAGTTTAAATAGCAGCACATTTGACTTTTGCACCATTTTCTTTTCATTAGGCTCCTGAATATTTATATGCTAGTTCATTGCCATGTGTGTAGAAATGTTGGAAGCCTGGATGCTGAGAATTTTAAACTTTCTGTGCAGACACCAACCCCCAAAGAACACTGCATTTGACCTGAGGCCATGGAGAAGGCTTCCAAAATTGAATGATAGAACTGGGATTGTGGGTGTGGAGTTTGAATGGAAGTGTGTAACATCACATGGTGGAAAACGTAGGAGTTTAAGGTTTTAGAAAATAGTAATATATATATAAAGCAAGATGAAGATTTCAGGGTGGAGGCTAGTAATAGGAGCTTCTTTGAGCTAGGTCTCATAAGCTCTTGGAGGTCTATTTCTCACCTAAGATAGTTCAGCTAGCTTTGGAGGCATAAAATCAGCAGGATGGCTTTTGTTGCAGTGTTGGAAATAAAATGTTTTAATAAAAGGCAAAATAACAAACTCCTTACAGAGGAAAAACTGATCCAGGTGCAAGAGGTTCTTGCTCCTGGTAAAACACCTCACAAAAGCAATTAGTTTCTTTGTTCTCTTCTTTTTCTAGTAAATTGCCCAAGTGGGACTTTTTGGCTGCTGTCCAGTTACTATCCTTAAATCTGAGGTGAAGTCCCCCAGGCCTATGAGGTGCCTTTTTCACCTAATGGAGGAGAGAAACTTCTGGGCTTCTTTCCTTTTAAGGGGACAAAGGATAGTTTTGTCACTCTGTCAACAGTGGCCACATTCCTCTAGAGGCTGGTCCTTCTTCTTCACCTTCTTCTTCACCTTCTTCTTCACCTTCTTCTTCACCTTCTTCTTCACCTTCTTCTTCACCTTCTTCTTTCTGGGTTTGGGTGGTATTGTGTAACTGGGTTTAAAAAATCAGCATTGTGGGCATGGGTGTTTGGTTATTGGGTTAAAAGTAAAAATAATTTAGGTGTCATTTCTTAAATGGACAGTTTATCCTTGAAAGGCCTTGTAGAGAAAGAGATGTGGCTCCATTTTTACTTTGTTAGAGGGAAGTGCTGTAGGACTCACGGTTTGTGAGACTGTAACATAGATAAGAACTAATAAACACCTGAGTCCCAGCAAGAAACACCATCTTGCTATTGAATCCCGACCTTGGCAGAAAAGAAGGAAAAGAACAGACACAGGGATGCAGGTTGTATTTACTTTTCTCCCGATGCGCCGTGTTTCAGGCTGGCAGAAATCGCCCACTCCCTGCTGAAGCTGGCTCCTTACGACACGCAGACCATGGAGAGCCGCGGGCTCCGGCGCTACATCATGGAGATGCTGCCCATCACCGACTGGACAGCCGAGGCGGTGAGACCTGCCCTGATCCTCATCCTAAAGAGACTGGATCGTATGTTCAATAAAATTCACAAGATGCCTACTCTGAGGTGAGCAGGTACTCCGGAAACCCTCTGGGGTCCGTTTCTGATGTTGCAAGCCTTGAAGTGTGGGTACGTCATTTGCTGTCATGTTGCAGTGAGCCTTTACAACATACCCGAAAATTACAGGTGTTTTTATCTCTGTAAGTGTGCTTATGCTGATGTTTTTGTTGTGTCTTCTGGTAGCAGGGTGGTTATTAAAAGCTAGAGAGAGAACTTCCAGAAACATCATTTTTATTTCCTGAAAAGAAGTCTCCATATTTTTTCCCATCTCAGTGCCCTTTTAATTAACTTCTGCTGTGAGTTTTTTAATGGAAAGTTTGACTGTAGTAAGAGTATTTCTAGCATGGCAATACTGTTATGTCCTCTGTAAAGACAGAAATAGTCAGGAGCTATGCAGTAGATTCTGACTGCTCTCTAGTAAAAGCAGCTGCCTCAGCTGCTTCAGGTTCATGTCTAGTGGAAGCCTGGTAGATCACACAGCAAGATGTATTGACTGTGGAGCATCCCTGATTGGAGGCAGTGGTACAAATTCAGTCTGGGTGGTATAAAATCACTCAGAACTGTGAATTTTCCAGTGATGTGAGTAAAAAGAGGCATTGGTCTTGGTCACCCTCGTGGGTATATGTCCTCAACTGCTTGAACGGCACTTCATTGGCAGTCTCAGCTGAGAAGCCAAATCATGTTAGAAAACACCAGAATTATGTCCCAGGAGGAATCAAAGATGGAACAATAATAGGGAGGTGATATCTTCTTTCTGGCATCACTATCCTTTTCTTTGGCTAAAAAAAGAAACTCAAAGAACTGCTTCAAAAAACTCCACCCTTCTAGGGAATTCAGAGGCAGAAATTTTGGTGCTTCTCTGTCCTGTGGTTTGATTCTTCACCATGTCTTGTCTGTTTCTCATTCATTCCTTCTTTCCCCACTCATACTTTCTTCTGCCTCCAAGGCAGATAGGGGTTTCTGTTCCTGAAGATCTTTCTTCCTCATGTAAGCTGAATGGACGTCCATAAATTAAAATTCCTTTCATATTCTCTCTCTCTATGCCTGTACCTATGCTTGGCATAAATTACTCTTTTGTCCACAAAAGAACAGCAAAGCCACTGGACCAAATGCAGCAAGTAGATTTGAGCATCACTGAGTCAAGCAGTCTCTCTGGGATGGGTCTGGGTGCAGGAGCCATCCCCTGGGGCACTCAGGATCAGAATCTCACACCCTGCCTCCTGTGGGCATCCCACTCCAAAGCCAGTGCCTGCTGGAATCAGTGGCTGCGTAAGAACAAGGACAAACCACTATTGTGGGGATTTAGTGACAGTGGATGCACAAAGGTGAGATTTACGTTGGTCTGGAGAAGAGCTTGCATAGCGAACACTTGATTCCCCATGTGGCTCTGAGAAGTCACTTGAAGAGCTTGACTGGGATATTGTTTAAGGCTTGAGCTAGCAAGCAGTGCCAGCCTTGTGTCTTTCTGTGCCAGTAAATGCAGTCAGCTGCTGGCTTGTGAGCTGCAGTGCCTGCAGAGACTCAGGCCCTGAGATGAAGGGGGTGAACCACCTTGATGTTACCTATGCTTATCATTAGGAAGGGAAATCCTTTCAGCATCTGGCATGATCCCTAAATTTTCTTTTGGTGAAGGAAGCAAAGTGTCAGGGAAGAAAGGATCCTGGAATGAAGGACTTCACCTCCCTGCAGGAGGTGGAGACGAAGGTTCTACAGCTGGGCCAGTTTACATTTAGGGCAGTGTGTGTCTGGGAGTGACACTGTGGAGCAGCCAGAGCAGCTGCAGAGGATCCCACAGATCCCACTCAGGCTGATGGGCTTTGTTCGTGCCAGCAGGATCACCCACGAGCCACACGAGATGGGGTGCGTGGTCTCGGCACGGCAGACCTTTCCCCACACAGGCACACCTCAGGCCGCTCTGTGGCCTCTCTTCAGCAGCAGGGAAGCATCAGGGGCTGAGCTCCTCAGGCCGCTGTGTGGCCTCCCTCCTCAGCGGCAGGGAAGAACCAGGGAGCGAGAGCAGCTCCAGCCGTGAGGGAGCGGTGCGTGTGGGCAGCCCCAGCCCGATGTGGCGCGTCTCTCGTCTCTGCTCTGTGCTCTGTGCCTCTCCCCACACAGACACACCTCAGGCCGCTGTGTGGCCCTCCCTCCTCAGTGGCAGGGAAGCACCAGGGGGTGAGCTGAGCTCCGGCCCCGCTGCTGCCGTGAGGGAAGGGGTGTGTGCGGGCAGCCCCAGCCCGCTGTGGCGCGTCTCTCGTCTCTGCTCTGTGCCTCTGTGCCTCTCCCCACACAGGCACACACCTCAGGCCGCTGTGTGTTCTCCCTCCTCAGCGGCAGGGAAGAACCAGGGAGCGAGAGCAGCTCCAGCCGTGAGGGAAGGGGTGCGTGTGGGCAGCCCCAGCCCGGTGTGGCGCGTCTCCCGTCTCTGCGCTGTCCTCTGTGCCTCCGTGCCCTCCCGGACCAGCGCTCTCCCTGCGGGCACTCCGTGCTGCTCCCGGACACCCATCGTGGCTGTGTGACACGTCTGTCACTGTGTGTCGGTCGCCGTGTCTGGGCGTCTGGTGGGGGGCAGGAGCCCGCGGCTAATGGCACCTACTGTTGTATTGCAGGCGCCAGGTTGAGTGGGAGCCTGCCAGCAGTTTGATTGAAGGGGTTTGTTTGACACTTCAGAGGCAGCCTATCATATCCTTCCTGCCTCACCTTAGGTCTCTGATCAATGTCTGTGTCAATCTGGTGAGTAGCCGAGCGGCAACCCCACGAACCTTTGCTAAACCTTCCTTCCCCCTGCTGTTGCTTTCTCTGGACTGAAGATGACAGTTTATTCCCATTCCTGTCATTTTGCCTGTCCCCTTTACCCCTCACAAGGGGACTCTGCAGGTGACCCTAGAGACAGGAAGGTTCATTTTTGAAGTGGTGCATGGGGAGATACCGTGACCGACAGCAGCGGTCGAGCGATTTCTTTTCCATCCCTTCCCACGCACCACTTTGAAGATCCACCTTTTCCAGACTGAGCTGAGAGCTGAGGGCTGCAAGTTGGAGAGTGGGGTGGTGGAGACTGCACACACCTGGTAGAGACGGGGAGAGGGTGGCACTGGGGGTACCTACCGTCCCCAGTGGGGAGGGCCCTGGCGGCTCTGTCAGAGGCCAGCGGGTGCTGCATAGTCAGAAGGGTTTGCAAGGTGAATTGACTCCACTATTTGTAATGTCCCTGGCTTGATCTAGTACAGGTTTGCACTGTACAATATTCAGATCCCTCTCTTAGGAAAGTTTGTGCCCCTAAGTGTGGTGTTTGTCAGGTCCCCAGGACGAGGTGAGAGATGAGAATCTGACTCCGTGTTCTCAGAAGGCGGATTTATTATTATATCCTATCCTATCCTACTAAAACTATACTAAAGAAAGAGAAAGGATACAGACAGAAGGCTTAACAAGAACGAATAATAAAAACCTGTAACACAGCTGATGGTGATTGGTCATTAAGTAAAAACAATTCACATGAAACCAATCAAACATTCACCTGTTGGTAAACAATGTCCAGACCACATTCCAAAGTAGCCAAAGACAGGAGAAGCGAATCAGATAGTTATTATTTACATTTTTCTCTGAGGCTTCTCAGCTTCCCAGGAGAAGAAATCCTGGTGAAGGGATTTTTCAGAAAATATGGCAGTGACATCTAAGAGTGTTGCAGCAGACAAGTGATGTGGACAGAATTTGCCTGGTTATTCAGTGATAGGCCATAGTGTTTCTGCAGCTGTTGCACTGGGGACAAGCCCCCACTTTGATATCCATGTAACTCCAGCCACTTGAGCAAACAAGCATGCTTTCATTCCATGTGCAAAAATAATAATTAGGAGGGAAAGGCTGCACTAGAATTTTACTGTTATTGGGTTTTATAACATTTTCTCCTTAGAGCATAAATGTTATAACCTTATCTTGCAGCTTACCAAAACCATTTCAGGATTCACCAGAAAGGCTCTGAGGGCCTTTAAAAACAATGATCATTAGCTAAAATGCAATGTCAGGTTTTGCCAGGTTCCTGTCCTTCAAGTCAATTCAGCACTCATTGCTGCAAGGGCAGGGAAGCTCCAACCTGTCAGAGCCCACAAGACTTCTTCCTCGTCCAAGCAGAGGTAGCAGCTTCCTGGCACTAATGCAAATCTGGGCCCTCAGATTATTTAAGAGTTGTTACATGGGCAGTTTGCTAGACAGCTAGCTCAAGCAGGAGTTTGGAATGGCCTTGCAGTTTGTCAAGCAGGCATGGCAGATTGAAATACCCCAGCGAGCTCTCCAAGGGCTCACAATAAGAATTAGCCAGTGCTCTAAAAATAGCAGAGAGCTCTGCAGTGCTGATCTGTAGTCCCTGTCAGCAGACCTACCAGGAACACATGCTTGCTGCTACAAGTATTTTACCTTATTGCACTGGGAGCTGTGGGAGCACTGACTGCATGGTGTGTATTGTGTAGACCACAAAGCCCAAAAATCAATCAGCCAGGAAGGTGGAGAAATATCTCAATGATAATCCATAGCGATGTAAAGAAGGAGCTCTGACTTTTCCTTCTAAATTGTCCTTTGGTTTTCTGGCAAAAAACTGGTTGCTACTTTTTTCCCCAGGCTGAATTTGGACAAGAAGCATGCTTTCATTTCCCATAAGCTTAGATGTCTGCCAGGTACCTTCTCCCTGTTCCTGTCACCTGGATGTGTCTGGTCATGGTGAGAAACAGGCATATGCAGGCCTGTGATTTAATTCCTCCTGAGGGACACATCACAAACAGTACAGATAACTCTCCCCAGAAGTGCTGTTTCCCTGTGGTGATTATCCAAGGAGCTCCAGACAACCAGGTCACATGCAGGTGACTCTGCTTCAGACATCTGGGGTCAGTCATCTGAGAGGAATCATGCTTAGAGCTCCCCCAGACAGGCTGTGCTTGAGAGGAATCTGAACATTGTACAAAACCTGGCTTGGGTCAGACTTAGGACATTATTTTTCAAGCAAGGGAAGGGAAAAGATGTCCACTTTCAATGCAGACTTTTTACTTTGATGACAGATTTTTATTTTTTACAGTTGTCAAATGACATATCCTCCAACTCTAGCTGTTCCACCAGTCCAGTGCTGGTCATTCAGGGCTGGTACTGGGTACATTTATAAATGTACCGGGTTCCCTGTGCACTCCTCCCATCCATGCTGGTTTCCCTCTTTCCCCCTCCCTTTCCCTGCTAGAACACCGTCTCCTCGCTGGCCCCAGCTCCTGCAAGGACCACTGGGGGGGCTGGTTCTGCTAGATCCACCCCAACTCAGTGCTCAATGAAAGGCACCTCCATTTCACTGACGTTGGAGGATATGGCATGGATGAAACTGTAAGTAGCCAGTTGTGGTGATGTGCTCTGTTTGTATTGCAGGTGATGGGAGTGGTAGGACCCTCCAGTGTGGCTGACGGATTACCCCTTCTTCATCTCAGCCCTTATCTCTCGCCACCTCTGCCCTTCAGCACAGCTGTTGTCCGGCTTGTAGCATTGCAGATACAGGTGTGTCTGCCCTGGCCCACGGCCAGGCCTCTAGAGCTTCTGGTTGAGGCACCAACTCATCAGTGCTCTGTTTGCTTTCTGCAAAAGCTGGGCAAAAACTGTGGAATGTGCATCAAAAATTAACGAGAAGCGACATGTAAATTCTCCCTTCTTTCTGAAGGCTTGAACTGAGCTCAGAACTCATCTGTTGGGGCCAAGTCC
This sequence comes from Euphonia xanthogaster, assembly GCA_034509185.1. Lineage (NCBI taxonomy): Eukaryota > Metazoa > Chordata > Aves > Passeriformes > Fringillidae > Euphonia > Euphonia xanthogaster. The sequence goes on from JAYDZK010000002.1 coordinate 1,130,638, forward strand.
ACAGCAAGCATCCATCAGCTGAACACTGCCATTGAAGTCCAGGGCGTTTGGCTGATGGATGCTGTGTAAGGCTCTGACAAGCAGGTCAGGATTCTCTGCAGGATCTAAGGAGTTAGAGTAAAACTTCTGCCACAAGAGGATGGGCCCTGGCTTGGGTCACATCCATGCAACCCTTCCAGTCTTCCTGTGGGACCATGTGTGTAACTGAGAGTGGAGTTTGTGCTCTTCTGCTCTTAGCTGAGCTGGTCACGCAGTGTGCCAGCACAAAAAGCAGGGCAACTTGGCTTTTCAGCTGCTGACGCAATGGTATCCTTGTTGCCAGAATTAAAAAAAAAAATTGTTCCAGGCTTTTTGGAGAATTTCACCACTATTCCTTTCTCATAGCAGCACTATAACTTTTTACAGAGTCTTTCTGCCTCAGTGTCCCTTTCCTTCCCCACTGGCATGAAATAAGTCTGCATGGTGACCAAAGAAGTGACAAATTTCCTTATCTAGCTCCACCTTGCATTTTAAAATATGCGTTGGTACATCCAGTTGAATACTTAGGCAGGTATTTCTGAGGAGCAGGGTGGCTTGGGAAGGAAGGCTTACAGGGACCAACACACAAAGCTGTCCCTCAGAGCATGAGGTACAAAAGGACTTTTTGGTACAAACTGACACAGAAGGAGAACAGATTTCTTCCAGCTCTGAGGTAATGGTTCTTTAATCAAAACAAATGAAAACAAAAGGCTACTTTCACCTGATGGAAAATATTATCTACTAAAAAAACAAAATAGATACCAAATTAATCTTTTTTTTTTTTTTAATTATGGGGAAGATTTTTTGTGCTCTTTTCCCTGTTCACTTGTTTGTGGGCTTAAATGTAGTGAAAACCGAAGATGACAGGAAAAACAGGAGTCATAATTCCCAGTTGCATTCCAGCAGAATACAAAGCAGAAGTACTTCACACCCCATCAGAAAACATCTCCTAGAATTTCTCAGCCCAGGTCTGCAAGCTTGAGGAGTTGAAAGGTTCAGTTGCATTTCACAGCTAAGTCTGTAGCAACTGGGATGTTGTAAATGAGCAAAGGTTCTAGTGACAGCCAGCTGGATTACCTCCTCTAAAAAAAGGTGAAAGACCTTTCAATTTAAGCTTGACTGTGTGTCAAGAAGTAAACATTCATTTTGTTTCATTTTCAGGAGTTCATTCTTTGTCTTAGGGAGGATGATAGGGCAGCACAAAGTGAGGCAGAACAAAAATATGTTTTGGGACTAGCCTCTATGTTCGGACAGGAGAATACTTAGATAATGTCATTTGTGCAGTTTTCTCTGTTCCTTTTTTTATTCTCTGTGTCAGATCCTGGTTCCACTCACAGCAGTGCAGAGCTCAGGACTAGCACTCAGCTGACTCCTGTGGGATACATCTCATTCTGTTGCTGATAACTGGGAGTTAGGAGTGTGGGCTTCTTGCGTTTGCCTATGACACGAGCAGGTGATCCCTGTGCTACCCTGTGAATTCCCTTTACTCCTGACTAAGTGGTCTGAGGGCATCTCATTCAATCAGGTTATCAAGGCTGGTATGGTGCTGTGTGAACAGGGATCATCACTCCCTGCAGTGACTTGTGTGTGTGATCTGCTGATGAAATTGTTTAATCCTTTTTTATCATTACTGCACAGGCTTTGAAAGAAGATTTCCCCCTAAGCCATGTCGTCTCCCCATTCACCAATCAGGAAAGAAGGGAAGGAATGCTTTTAAACCTACTGATTCCATTTGTGCTCACAGTAGGATCTGGAAGCAAAGGTCTGACTAATTTAACAAAAAGAATTTTTGTCCCCCTTTTCTGACAACTGGTGTTTGCACTTTCCCTGCTCTCTGTATTTTATTTTCATTTTTATTTTTTAATTTGGTTTTCTGTCACTGACAGTATGTCAGCTAAGTGCCCTTTGGGTCTGAGACTGAAAAGAGTCCCATTGGGATTAGGTATTATTTCTTCTCTTTATTTCAGCTGTGCCTTGGTTCTTGTGTCAGGTCTTACACAGGCATGCTCTGCTTTTGAAACTGGAGTGCAGGGCAAGACAAATCTGTTGTAGCAGAAGTCACAGAGGGGAGCAAAGGTCACAGAAATTGTGTGCCCCCGTGGATCACAGTCTGCCCAATCCATGCCACTTGTCTTGCACAAGTCCTGCTCCTTGCTTTCTGCTCTAGAGGGTCTTCACTGGTAAATCCCTAAATGAAAGCAAAGAGTAAAGGGAGAGGGGCATGCCAGAAGGAAATGAGACCACTGAATGGGACATTTCTTTGTGCTGCATAGCTCTGTGTTTGTGAATGTTTGTGTTGGTGCTAAAATAAACTTTGCCTTTGCTTTCAGGAGGAGAAGCAGCATAACAAGGTGTGGGGGACGGAGTTTTGGCTTAGGGGACATTTGAGATGCACCTCATTTTGGAACTGGACAGGGTCTGGATCTTTTGAGTGTCTATGATGGGATGTAGCCTGACCTTTCTCTCTCTTTCCCCTCCCCATGCATCTCAGACAGCCCCTGGCTGGAGCAGCCTGAGGTCCTGCTGCTGCTCCAGACTGTTATCAATATCCTCCTGCCACCTCGCATCATCAGCACTTCCCGCAGCAAGAATTTCATGCTGGAGAGCTCCCCCGCCCACTGCTCCACCCCCGGGGACGCGGGGAAGGACCTGCGCCGGGAGGGGCTGGCAGAATCCACCAGCCAGGCTGCCTACCTGGGTGAGTGAGGGCTTCTGCTCACCACTGGGAAGGGACAGAGTGCTCTGGGCTGCAGAGAGCACCAAAGAAAACCATCTCAGGCAGGAGCTAACTGCCCTCTTTAGAGCTGGTTTAGGCCAGAGCGTGAAGTCAGGATTATCTCTGGAGTACATGGCAACGTGAGTGAATGGTGTCTGCACTGCAGCTGGAGGAGGAGCAGCACAGGTAGAACTCTCTCAGTTTTCATACTGCCACACCACAGCAGAAGCCACACCAAAGGCAGGTCAGGCTGCCATCAGCCCCTGACACCACAGCCCCACTGGCCCTTGGCTATCTAGGGTGAGAGGTGGTGGAGCCTGTCTGGCTGCTGGCCCCACACACGGTCCTTACTGACTGCTGTGCCCTTCTGTTTGCTGTAGGGTGCTGCAAGGGAGTACTGTGTTATCACACATCTGACCCACAGGTGAAAGGACAGAAAATATAACTAAACTGGAGATGCAGCATCACTGAGGGCAGTCAGGCCCTCCCAGTCTAAAGCAGCCCTTCAGAAACAGCTTCTCTGATTTTGTGAGGGCATTTATCTGAAGATTTATACTTGGGTCTCTGTTAACCCATATCTGGGAAATGGAGTCAATCTGATGAAAAATTGGCAGTTCACCACTGATTTAGCCCCCCACCCAAACAAACCAGGATACAAATGCGTAATGGTTAAGAAGTCTTGGCCATCCCATTAAGAAAATGGAGTAGTCAACTTCTCCCCAACAATTTCCAGGCCTTGCTTTTTTTACCAGACAAGGGAAGCATGGAAAGGGGGAGATTCCTTGTTTCTCCTGTGAGCCAAGTGTTAAACACTGGCCACTTTAATGCAGAGCATTGTTTTGAACTTTATTGCTGTTCATCCCCATTTGTAATGCTCTTGCTCTTGTGAATTACTGCCCTTGGTTTACTGGACCATATTTGTATTTAAATTGCAGTGTGGCCATGACTCATGCACATGCCCTGCTAGAAAGGTTCTTGTCATCACCCTATAAATCATCTGCAGATTATTGTGCTCACTCTTTGTGTGGATGTGCTTGGTCAAGGTTTTTGAGGTTGTCTGATCAGCCAGGGCTGTTTTCCTCCTCTGAGCTGCTTTCAAAATATCTGATTCTGAGAAGACAAAAGAACTGCAGGGAAGGGAGAGGGAACACCAGAGCAAGAAAATACAGATGAATTTAGGTATCAAGTAGAAAAATTTCTCTTGAATGGGACTGCCAGTCCTGATCCTGAGGCCTTCCCTACTAGAAGGCTGCTTGCTCCTTCCCTGCCACATTTGGAGAGTGATGGAGAAGCCAGTTGTGACTCTGAGGTGTGCACATGCACGTACAGGCCAAGCCTGCCCAAGTGGGTTTGTGCTCACTGTGGCCCCCCTGTCCTGCCCCCAGTGCTCGTGAGGGACACTGGTGACATCTCTGACTGCCCTTTGCTGGTGTGTGTTCCCCTGTAGCCCTGAAGGTGATCCTTGTTTGCTTTGAACGCCAACTGGACAGCCAGTGGTACTGGCTGAGCCTGCAAGTCAAAGAGATGGCGCTGCGCAAGGTGGGAGGGCTGGCCCTGTGGGATTTCCTCGACTTTATCGTGCGAACACGGATCCCTATCTTTGTGCTCCTTCGGCCCTTCATCCAGTGCAAGGTAACAGTTGCTTTGGCTCCTGGTCTCTCACTCCCTGAAGGCAAGCTAGCCCTTATTCCCCAGCTGAGAACACAGGAACAGCACTGCTGGAAGAACTCCATGTAGTGAGTGAGTGGCCTTTCAGAAGTTAGCAGGCCTAAGAACCCTTTGAAGTGAAATCACAGAGCTTTTTCCTAGCCAAAACTACAGGCTATGCCAGTCATCCAGGAGCTCTGATCCATGGAGTACAGCTAGTCTTAGTTCCTTTGGAGGGGGAAGTGCATGTGGACTTAATTATACAATGAAGACATTCAGGGCACTTGGAAGGAGTGTGGATGTGCTGGACCTGGGAGGGTGTTGGCAGAAATCTTGTAGTAATCTCTCTTCTGCACAGAGCTGGGCAATACAGCTAACAGCCAGGAAGGACCACTCCCCTTTCCATCTCTTGGATGAAGGTTCTGACAGGACTTTTGTGGATGAACAGGCAGCTGCTAGGCAAAGGCATCTGGGGTTTGAGTTAATCACAGCTCCTTGCCAGTTACCAGGTAGACTAGCACATGGTACTGTACTTTATTTAGCCTAGCTTGTCTCTCAGACAGACTAAATCGTTATGGTGGAAGAAAGTGTCTCATGATAGGATTGTGAGCTTAGCATAAGGGAGCCTTCCATGTACCCTGTGCCACAGAGGTTTTGATCTCTGTTCAGTCAAATGTAAGATTTCCTCTGAAAGACAGGTGGAAACCTCACAGATGGAGTGAAAACCTCTTGCCTACAAAGCCTGCTGGCTGCAGGCACATGCTAGCCTGGAGACTAGTCCCAATCCTCTGGGCACCATCTCCCTGCAACGCTAACAATCCCACTTTTGCAGCTGCTGGCACAGCCAGCTGAGAACCACGAGGAGCTGAGCGCCCGGCAGCACATCTCGGACCAGCTGGAGCGGCGCTTCATCCCGCGCCCGCTCTGCAAGAGCTCCCTCATCGCCGAGTTCAACAACGAGCTCAAGATCCTCAAGGAGGCCGTGCACAGCGGGTCTGGTAAGGAAAGCAGGGACGGCTCAGGGCCATCAGCCCGGGCTGGAACAGCTGCTTGCCCCTGCAGGAAGTTGTGAGGCAGACCTGGCCTCTGCCTAAAATGGGAATGGGGCAATCCGCACACACCCTGCCAGCCCGCCCCTGGAGCTTATGCTCAGCCTTGCCTCTGAACAGCCAACAGAAGTCCAGGTTAGTTGTGAAATGCACCTATTTTTACACCAAGTCTGAGTTCCCATTCCAGTCTCAGCTGGCTTGTGCAGCCCCTCCACGCCACTGTAAAGCCAAAGCTCCTTGTGCAGAAAGCTCTGGCTGTGCAGCAGTAGCAGATCTTCCTTCCTCCTCGTCTCTTTGATTTTTCTGTACTGTGATATCCAGATCAGCATCCCTGAGCTGACGGGGCACTTCAGAATTCTCTCCTGCACAAGGGGAGACTTTTCTCCAGTGACAGCCACCCCTGTTGCCACGAGATGGCAGCCACTGCTCATAGATGGCAAGCAGTCTGTGTGTTTTGTTCTTAAGAATTTCTCTTTTTGTTTGTTTTCTTCAGTCTTTTTTCCTTGGCAATAATTTGCCTTGTTTCTAAATGTTGAAGCTGATCTGTAAAATACACGTTGTGAAAATCAGGCTGCCTAAGTACAACATAGATTTTTGGAAAGCTGAGGTGAACAAAGCAGCTGCTAGTGTTTTATCACCTCTGCCACCCCTGTCACAGTATCACAGAATCTTCAAGGTTGGAAAAGACCTCTGAGACCATCAAGTTCAACCTTTGCCTGATCACCACCTTGTCAACTAGACCATGGCACCAAGTCCCAAGTCCAGTCATTTCCTGAACACCTCCAGGGGTGGTGACTCCACCACCGCCCTGGGCAGCCCATACCAATGCTTAGGGACCCTTTCCATGACAAAATTCCTCCTGTCCGGCCTGAGCCTCCCCTGGTGCAGCCTGAGGCCATTTCCTCTTGTCCTGTGGCTCCACCCTCCTGTCAGGAATTTGTAGAGGGTGAGAAGGTCCCCTTGCCCCACTAGTCCAGGCAGAAAGAGGTGCCCAGTATGACAGGAACACTTGGCTTGCTGTTGCTCTCCGGTGCCACCAGTGACTTGGGTTTGGTTTTCCCCCTCTCGCGCAGCTTACCAAGGGAAGACATCTGTCAGCACAGTGGGCACCTCCACGTCTGCCTACCGCCTGAGCCTGGCCACCATGTCCCGCTCCAACACGGGCACGGGCACGGTGTGGGAGCAGGAGAGCGAGCCCTCCCAGCAGGCCTCGCAGGACACGCTCAGCCGCACCGACGAGGAGGATGAAGAAAGTATGTGGCCATGTAGCAAGCCCCCAGCACTGAAGATGTTTTCTTCATGCCCAGAGGCCGTCTGGGAGGGGAGCACAGTTGCACAGTTGGCCCCGTGTCCCAGTGTGAATAAAAGGCCCACGGGAGCATGAGGTTGAGCAGGTGGTACATGGTGTTGAAATCTGGGTTGTAAAATACTTCTTCACTGCCTTCTGAGCTGTGGCAGGGCAAAGGGGAGGGCACACGGAGGATTTTAGTGCCTGAGGTGCAATTGTCAGTGCTGACAAGTCATTGGGCAGCCAGGCCTCTCTTTGGCCATCGAGACAGTGGGCAGGGTCTGTGGCTCTGTGGTTGGGATCCTGTTCCTGAAGGATCCCCAAAAGCATCAAACAGAAGGAGTGAGGATGGGGGGCTCAAAATAAAGGCCCATGCAGTTCCAGTGGAATTGCCTTTTGGGGAAGAGCAGTTAGCCTGAAACTTTGCAGGTTCAGCCCAACTTTATTCCACTAAACTTTGTACAATCCACCCAGAGCTGTACTGCTTATACATGGTTCAGATATTTACTCACTGTGGCAAAATGTGGTTTCAGCCTCAGATTAATTCTGAGCCACCGTGTGGAATGGTAAGTGCCATCTTCCTGTCTGACCTGTGGCATTATTCCCTCAGCCCTGCCTTGGATAAATACTGCTGTAAAATATTTCAGTACATCAGAATTGAAAAAAAGGTCAAAAAGAGGAGAGAAAATTACACAAACCCACCCCTTTGTATTCTTTACTTGTAATTAACAAGTTGCTGTGGCAAAAAACACAATAAAGTAATTTCTTTCTGGATACGTATGAAATTTGAAACAGCACTGAAAGTTTCAAGCAGTCCTGACTGCAATCCAGCTGTCTGCATAGTTCTCTTGCAGTATGATGTATTTGAGTCAATTTATCCAAATTTTTGGTGACATTTTAAAATGCATGTCCTGAAGGGTGTTGAAGGGTGTCAGTTCTGCATTTTGCTGTCAGGTATTTTGGCTTGTTTGTCACAGTGCTTTGCTAGATCATAGCAGCAGTTTATTTCACAGCAGGAAAACGTCCAGTTATAACCTTTATGCTGGAAACACTGTATATTAACAAGCAATTTATTAATCACAGGAATTAATCCCTAGTGGAAGCTGAATTCTGCAAATGTTTTACTGAGAGCCATTTAAAGAATACATAAACCCTGCCCCATGTTTGTCAGGTTCCTCATCCTGCAGAGGTTTATGAGTATGTCTTTCTGCACAGTGGCTGTAAAATCTAATAGAATATTGCAATTTGCAGGCTTGGGCTCTTGGTAAGTGAATGCTGGGTACTCCTTTGGCATCCTGTTACCTCCTGACAACTGTTGGGATGCAGGTGGGGTTTGGGTGGTTGTTTCCTCTCCTTTCCTGTTTTTTCTCTCTTTCTAGATGACTCCTTGAGCATGCCCAGTGTGGTAAGTGAACAAGAATCATACCTTATGGGTGCCATTGGGAGGAGGCGGTTCTCCAGCCATCTCTCCAGCATGTCTGCACCTCAGGCTGAGGTGGGCATGCTACCCAGCCAAAGGTAAAAACATGGGCTTTTCACCTTTCCCATTTTAATAACAAGAGCAGACATGGCCCAGCTACATCAGAGAGGTGGGATGGTGGAATTGGTGCCAGCATAGTGATACTAAATTTATTCATCCTGGAATAGTGTTGGACCAAGGGTGCAGGGTTGGAAATTATGATTTTCCAGGCTGATCTGTGTTGTGTAGGGTCCATAAGAACAAGCTGTCATCCCCAGCAACCCAGGGTCCATAAGAACAAGCTGTCATCCCCACTCCTCTTAAACAGTCTCAGAAACACTCTACATTATTATTTTTCTCTGCTGCCACTGAATAGCAAAAGGAAATGTGGTGTTGGGGTATTCATTGAACCAGTTTGTGTAGGGAAGTGAGGAGGAATCTTGAGAAGCTGGGAAAGAGGGACAGAGGCAGTTTGATTTACTTTGTTTTCTTCCATGTGTTCTTTGTCCTTCCTAGAACAGTAACTAGCTCATCACAGAAATGAAATGCTATGTTCAAAGATGGGATTTAATGCTGTTTTAAACCTGAAATACTTGTTGAGACAAATAACTTTGACTGCCTTATTCCTGGCTGACATGGAATAGTGAGAAAGAGCCTGTTGGGAAATGTACATCTTTAGAACATGTGGAGAGAGGTTTTCCATTTAAACATGAATTTTTTTTTTTTGTAAATAAGCAGTGTTTATTGATTTTATTTGTCCGTGACATAGTTATCCAAGGATATCTGACAATGGACGTGTTAATTTATGTTATTTCCTTTGAACCTTTAAAAAATATATTCTACATTATGTCTTCACCACCCCTGGAAAATCAAACAACATTGTTCCCTCCCCATTCTTGCTCGGAGTTAAAGAAATAACTTTGATAGATGAAGGAAAATTAACAGTTGTGGTACCTACCAGCAGAGACAGGAGAAGTGATTTACAAGAGAGAAATTACACAGATTTTATCTGGAGGTTTTCACAAAAGGACTTACAGGAACTCATTTGACTCTTGAACACAGTTGATTCAGTCCCTTTGTTCCTTGAAAAATTTATATGCAAGACTGCATTTCCCTCAATCTTTCACTACCATCTTCAATGCATAAACTTCATAAGAGTCACAGCTGACTGAGAGCTTTGTGCTATCCCAAATCATGGTGATGCTGAGAAAAAAAGACTTTAATTAACACAGAGCTGCACTCTCTACTTTTTAAGTGTATGGTATAGCAGGAGGATCACTTTTCATTTGGGTAGGGGAGGTACCAGCTCAGGAAGCATAATCATAGTCCTCAACATCCTTTGAGTTATGGATGGTCTCTGGGCTTTCAGACTGCCTCACACATGAAAGCAAATTAATGCTAAGTAATATTATTACTGCTTTCCTGCTGGTAACCCAGCAGACTACTTTCCTTCCTTCCTTTCTTTCTTTCTTACTCTTTCTTTCATGTTTTTCCTATGGCCTGAGCTGGCTGCTCCTGCCTGATGGCTGCATTGGAATTGTGTCCCTTTGCCAAGACCCTTGCCAGCTGTTTATTTACAGTTTCACTGCACTATGAGACCTTGTTTCCCGGATGTTTATCCTTAGTTGCACCAACAGGAGAGTGGTCTATAGCTCGTGGGAGATAGATCAGCCCTCCCTCAAGGAAGATGTGGCTCATGGCGAAGGGAAAAAAAGCTTTCTCTGAAGCTGAAAGAAAATAGAACTGAAATAAACTAAAATTGCTGCAGGAAAACAGCTTTGAAAGCAGTTCCCTGCCTTATTTCCTTCAGAAACACATCCTGTTGAACTTCTCAGCTCCCCAAATCTCAGCAGAGATGTGGAAGGCTTCATGCAGTGTGAACTCTCTCTAAAGACTGCTGCTGTTATCAGATGTTCTTTCAGCTCCTCTGAGTCATATTTGTGCCGTTGAGCGTATGAGACCAATTATTGTTACCCTCCTCTTTCTACTTTTTTTATTCCGTTGATATTTTTTTTCCCTTGAAAACAGAGACAAGCGCATGCTTTTTGCATTTTCTTTCCCTAAATTCTTAATCTCCCTGCCCCTCCTGCAGTGAACCTAATGTCCTCGATGACTCCCCGAGCCTGGCCACTGAGGGCAGCCTCTCTAGGTACAGTGTGAACACTACCTGTCTGTCAGTGTGTGTGCTGGGAAACGAGCTGTTTCCAACCTTCTGTCTCTTCCCCCTCACCTTTTGTCACTCTCTCCATCTCTGTCTCTTGTGGCTCATCAATATTCAGGCCTGCAAGTCAAAGGTGTAGCAGCCCACCTTCAGTTTTCAGCTTTGATTGCCAATAACTTTGAGAAGGCTAAGGAGAAGGGGAAAGAAAAAGCTGTAGTGAATGAAGCAGCGGGCTGGCCTTGGGGTTTTCCCCTTGTTTAACAATTGCTTGGAAGGCATGAGAAAGATGATCCACAAGGCATTAGCTGTATCCTGTTATAAGCTGAAGCCATCCTGTCTGAAGGCTCACGTCAAATGGACACATCTGTTTTTTCATTCATCTCACAATGCTGTCACCACAAATGACTTAATATCAATCTGAGTTTTTTTACCATTCACTGATAAAACTAATTATGGTAAGTCCTGTGGAATATAGTGTTTTGTGGGTGCTTTACAATAATTCTCATTAATTTTGAAAAGCATTTTCAGTTCTCAGATGACACCTTAGAAATCTTGCAGGTGGACACCATAAATACATATCTGAAATGGCTGTGTTAGTGCTAGAGTTCAGGTCTAGCTGTTCCTCATTACCGATAGACAGGGAAGCAAACACAGACGGGTCAGGAGCGAACTTAGAAGGGAAGGCTGCACCTTTAACACCCAGATCTGTCATGTTAATCATTCTCCCTGCCCCTCAACCCATCCTCTTGAGGCTGGAGAGCTGTTGTAGTCCCAAGAGCATCCCTTTTTCCTCCAGGAGAGCACGGCCCCGTACATTGGCGACACGGAGGGTAACTTGCTGCTTCATTCCTGCACCAGTGGAAGCTGTGGATATGTTGAGAGGCGTTTGTGTGAATGCTTTCTGTTCCATTAGCTTGGGTTTCCATGTTGGTAGTGGCCTTTTGGGATGGGGACAGTTCGCTGTGTTTGTTTGTTCACTCTCCTGAGCTGACCAAAGGAGAGTTTATCACCAGTGCTGTCACCACAATGAGCTCATTCCATGCAACACGGTGTCCTGTGTGTGTGAGCCCTGCTCTGGCAGACTGGACTGCTCTGCTGGGCAGAGCCCAGCCCCAGTCCCAGCATATACATACATGTATATATATATATATATATATGTGTGTGTGTGTGTGTGTGTGACAAGGCAAATGAGCAGAGCCCAGCCCCAGTCCCAGGATATACATACATACATACATATATATATATATATGTGTGTGTGTGTGTGTGTGTGACAGGGCAAATGAGCAGAGCCCAGCCCCACTCCCAGCATATACATACATGTATATATATATATATATGTGTGTGTGTGTGTGTGTGACAAGGCAAATGAGCAGAGCCCAGCCCCAGCATATACATACATGTATATATATATATATGTGTGTGTGTGTGTGTGACAAGGCAAAAGAGCAGAGCCCAGCCCCAGTCCCAGCATATACATACAGTGAATTCCCTCCGCAGGCAGCAGCAGCTCCAGTGTCCTCCTCTGAAGCACAGAGAGCCAGGAGCTGCCAGCCCCTTTCCCCAGCCCAATTCTCATAGAATCTCTGCCCCTCCAAGAGAAACCCCTCAGTTAGGAGAGTGGCCAGCTGCACCCTTCCCATGGAAACTTCTCTTGTCTCTCCTAAGTATCAGTTGTTATGGTTACTTAGCGACAGATGGGACAAAATTCTGTGAGAGAAAGAAAAAAAAGGAAAAATCCTAAACCCCAACAGCCCCAAAGCAGAGCAGGAAACCCTCCATGTTCTGGTCCACCAAACCTTCTAAGGACAATCAGTAACTTCTGCCAAAGTGAAGAATGAGCTGCTCAGAAGACAGAGCTTTGTAAGCCTCTCCACAGCCATCCTCCATGTCTTGTCTGACCATGTCCCTAGGTTTGTGTTCCTCCACTCCTGCACAGTCAGTGATTAGCCTTCATTCTCTTGGTGGTACTGACAAACTCCAGGCAGATCCAGGGGAAGTATCTAGAGAAAATAACGTTGTTTTCCTTTAGATTAATGCAAGCCAAAGACAAAATGGATTGCAATACTGAATCTTGAACACTGTGTGTACCGGCTATAGCTGGAAGTTGCTTAGACAGGACATGTTGCTCTGTGGATTCCAGTCTGGCTTAAAAAAAGCAGCTGCCTGAGTTAAAACAAATCTGTCATACCTCTTAGTGACTATTGTAGTCATAAGTCTCTCAGCTAAAGTGTTTTGTGACTGCTAAATGCCAGTGTTTGGAGGAAAACAGTGCTTTGATAAAAATGAGGGGAGGCTGGTATTTTTATATTAAGTAGGTTGAATGTCAGTTGGATGGTAGTATGAGATGGTTCATAGCTGAGTATGTTTTATTGCTAAGGTTTCTTCTACTGCAGGTTTTCAGATATTTTGTGCCAGTATATTAAAAACCAAAAAGCTGTTTATCTATCTGTCTATCTATCTATCTATCTATCTATTGTTTGTTTACTTGTCTCTTTCGTTTGTTAGTCACAAAAAGACTTGAGGCTGCACGTGTTGAGTGTGGGGGCCTTGTTCACATAACTCATGCATCCATTATGTGAATGGATCCTTTGTCACTTTGCGTTTGTTTTTTGTTTATTGACTTAAATTGAAGTTAAAAACAGATGACAAAATTGCGATGAGGCCACGGAGTCTTGTTTTGGAAGGAAAAAAATAGCTGTTACAACATTGTCCTTGAATAAAGGAAAAGCAAACAAGAAGGCTTTTGGGCTAGGAAGCTGATGTTCCTGCCTTCACTGATGTGGCAAAGGATGCAGAGAAGTGAGTGCTGCTCAGTGGGATGCATCAATCAATGACTGAAAACTGAAACCTGCAGTTATTTATATTTGGATGCTACCTGTGCGTGGCCAAGTCCTGAATACCATGACTCCACCTCCCACCCTTTCCCAAGCCCTGGAAGCCACAACCCAACAGACATGTCCCCTCCCATCCTTCAAAGACAGCGCTGCTCTTTGAAGTGACTGTGCCATTAGTGGTTGGTCGATCTCTTGTTTATTTATTTACTTTAGTCCCAATTGCCAGGACACCTACTAGTTATGCAGCGTGCTTCTGTGCTTGGCCTAATGCTGTCACCATCTGACAGGGTGGCAAGTGTGCAGAGCGAGCCAGGACAGCAGAACCTCCTCCTGCAGCAGCCCCTGGGGCGGAAGAGAGGCCTAAGGCAGGTGAGGACACAGGCAGCAATGAACAAACCTTCTCTCCTGCTCTGGGATTTGGTTGGGCTTTTCTTGTATGGGGCTGTTTGGACATGATGTGTGGTTGGGATGTGTCACTTCTACCTAATTTTTGCTGTACTAGGGGAGTCCCTTGACTTAGCAGGGACCATAGCACAAATCGTAGGTGTGAAGCCAGGCAAATCCCTGAGAGAGGAGGTGCCCTTTGCTTTCATTTCATCAGCCTTATCCTCTGCAGGCTTTTTTCTTATTACTGTTATTAAATTATGGTCACACAACCTGCCCTGCACTGCATTCAGTGTTGAAACTGAAACGGCACAAAGCCCAGAAGTTGATATGAAGGAAATGGAAATATGAATGCCATGATATGAATTGATATGAAGCCATGGAGACCTTAAAACACATATCTGCTAAAAGCAGAGTGAGGGGAATGAGAGGAACAGACAGTGATGTTCTCCTGTGAGAGGAGAAGCTGTGCAGTATGTGCCCCACAGCAGCCTAACTCTCTGTTCCAACGCTCAGCTCCGACGGCCGCTGCTGTCACGCCAGAAGACTCAGACGGAGCCTCGGAGCCGTCACGGAGCTCGGCTTTCAACCACCAGACGGAGCATCCAGCCAAAGCCCAAACCCTGTGGTAGGGCACTGCTGCATTTCCAGAACCAGCACTCCACGCTGGAAAGTACAAAATGATGTGGTTTGAGCCTAAAGGAATAGAAGGTTGTTGGTAGCTTATATTAAAGTGAAGTTCTAGAAGCTTTATACTTTTTCCTAGTACATGGATATCCTATCAGAGATCCACCCCCTCAAAACACTTTGATGGTTTCTCCAGAGGTTTTCAAGGTCAAACAGGACACAGACAATGAATGATCTTGTTTCCAAGACTTATGGGGAATTTAGGGGATGGGTTTCCTCTAGTCAGGATGCCTCATCCAAAACCTCCAGATGTGCAAGTTTGGAAGATGCTATTGAGAGTAGTAGAAAGAAGGACATGTCCCATCATAAGCTCAGCAGTACAGAGCTCCAAGGACTGTATATGGAAATGAATGTAGGACTGTTCCAGTGTGTGCTGTATGTTTCCAGCAGTCAGCACTGCCAAGCTGAGCAGGTGGCTGTATTCTGTACCATCTGAAGTGAGCAGTGAGCTTTGGAGAAGCATCTGGAAGAGCTTGAAAGGTTACTTGTGAACTTGCTGGGTTTCAGCAGGAGTGCACTGGGGCAACACCACTGCTGGAGATATTTGAAATATAGAAGTTAACAAAACATAATTAAAAGCAGGAATGAGAATATCAGTTTTACTGTTAAGTTTTTAGTCTAGCTGTCTTTACTCCATGCTCTTCTGTTATTCCTGGCTAGTGGACTGAGTCTGCAGGAATGAGGAGTTATCTGTTGCACTTTTTTTTCTTAGATTTTCAGCAAAACTTTGGGCAATTCTCCTACCTTTTTGCATGCCAGTTTTTCTTTTATATTTGAGGGCATCACATGGGAATTCAACTCAGTGTATTCTTGTGGAATGGAAAGATGTTATAGGTGGTATTTTTCTCACCAAGCCATGACAAGGATAGGTGTGCTGGCTAGACTTCAGGAGATCCCAGAGTCTTGCTGTGGCTGCAGTGGAAGCCCAGGAGAAAAGACTTGTAGATAAGATGCAAATTAGACAGGTTATATAAAGGTGGAAGGAACCACAAATCCTGTCTTAGTTGTAAAACCCCCGTGGATTCTTTCTCTTCTTTTCTTGTGTATTTCTTCCCAAATTTTAACCCTGAGTTTCCTGGGCTTTGCACCCTGCAGCGGAGCAGAAGCGCTCGGTGACGTTCACGGAGGCGCAGCCCGAGGCAGGCGCGGAGCCGCCGGCGCAGCAGCCGGGCTGCAGCCCCCAGGCCGCCGGCCAGCAGGAGCCCCTCAGCAAACCCGGGCCGACCGCCTCGCCTGCCATCGTCGTGGCTGATCTTCACAGCCAGGTAACATCACAGCTGCGTCTGCAGCCCGTGTGCCTTCAGAGCCAGGTAACATCACTGCTGCGTCTGCAGCCCGTGTGCCTTCAGAGCCAGGTACCGACACTGCTGCGTCTGCAGCCCGTGT
>JAYDZK010000002.1:1155578-1202821 GCA_034509185.1 Euphonia xanthogaster
AGGCCTGGCCTGTTTGGCACATGGAAGGTGAGCTCCAGGGCACTGCAGGAAGGCTGAGCAGGCCATTTTTAGGCAGACCTGTCTCCCTTGGCTCTAATTAGAATTGCTGGTTTTTAAACATGTCATGGAATTCTGTGTGGCATTTTTGCCTGTAAGTTGCAATGACAGGAGGGTTGCAGACAGTCTGCTGCCTGTGCAGCACATGTGCAAGCCCAGCATGGTGACTGTCCAAGTTGTTTTCATCCTGTTTTCCAGTTCAGACAGACCTGTGCTGTCAGATCACTCTGGACCACTCCAGAGCACGTGCCTCAATACAACAGGCTGTGCTCTCCCTTACTGCTGAGATCTTACCAGAGCCCTGAGGGAGATAAAACACTGCAGGAGACACACAGAGCTCAGTTTTAATAGGGTTTAAAAATTCCTATTTGTACTTACATGCCATTCAGATCCTGGATGCAGAGCTGAAGCATTTTAAACCCTCACAGCAGCAGGAAGCAGAGCATAAGTGGTGTTAAAAAAAAAAAGCCTCAATTGAACATGGTAAATAAAGCACATGGAAGATGGCTCTGTGCAGCTGCAGACACCTGCTTTCATGTGTGGGGGGCCTTGCTGCATTAGGTTTTAAGTTGGTTTTTCACAGTCACTCTCTTAATGCCTTCAGCCACAGCAGTAGGAGCAGCACTAAGAGCTGTTCTCACAGCTTAACAGCCAAACAGAGGTTGGGTTTTGTCTGGGGTTTTATTTTCTGCTTAAAACTTTGGAAAGGCATGAAAACAAGCAGGGCATTCTGCACATGTTCTGGCTTCAGGGATGAGCCTGGCCTGAGGCTGCTCCCCCAGCAGGTTCAGCTTCTGCATGACACCAGCATTCATGCAGAACTGCCCTGCCTGGAGCTGGGAGCCCAGCTGTGCCAGGCCCGGGGCTGCAGGCAGGGAGCAGCCCACCAGTGCTGATGGCAGCTGCTTGGAGTAGAGGGACACATGAAAGGACAGGGCTGGACCTGGAACCAAGCTGAGTTCAGCACATTTGTTAACCCTGGGCCAGTACTGAAAGGGGGCTGCTGAAAAATCAGGTGTCTGGAGCCAAGACCCAGAGTGGAGGCAGAGAAGGCAGGGCACAGGTCTGCAGGTGCCTGAGAGCCACCTCACTTGGCATGTGCACAGCACTGCCCACCTGGCCCTGCCAGCTGCAGGGATGCAGGTGCTGAGGAAATGCAGCCTGTTGTGCCACATGCACAAATGCTGCTGCACTGCTGGCAGAGCCCTGTGCTGGCACTGGGGAGGAGGAGCAGCTCTGGCACTGTTCTCCAGCAGCCACAGTTGCTGCCACAGGCCTGGCCAGCTGAGGGGCAGCTCCTGGAGAAAAGACACAGCTGCCAGGGCTCCCCTTGCTCAGAGCACCCCCTGCCTCTGCTCTGGGCACGGTACCAGCAGCTGCTCTAGCCCACACAGGCTGACCCTGCAGCCACACAGTGTTTGGCACTGCAGCTGGGAGCTGAACTGCAGTGCAGGGATGCTCTGCAGGTCCCCAGGCTAACCAGACTGGGATAGCCCACTCCTCTGACACCTTTCTAACACCCTTCTCTTCCCACCCTCCTGCAACAGACTGGATTGTGTTTCCACTTCCTGGCAGCACTTCCAGCACAAGGAAGGCAGCTGGCCTGGCTGGCTGCTTCCTTGGGCTGTCCCCTCCCCTAAAGTGCAGGAGTTCCTCTGCCCCAGGGATCAGACAACACAGGAACCCCACACCAAACAACAAACTGGGTGAGAGCTGCTCAGATCAGGCTGCCTGAGGAGTAGAGAGAGGTGTGGAAAACACCTGCAGAACATCTGAGACACTGACCTTGGAGAAAGTTCTTCCTGCAGGGCAAGAGAGGGGGCAGCACACACCTGTCCCGAGGCACCGAGGGGCCCTTGGCCTCACAGCCCAAGTGCAGCATCAGTACCACAGCAAAGCTGCAGTGGGTCTGCAGGCCAAGCAGAGCTCTATGCAAAGAGGAAGCAGTGCTGCTACTTCTTCACTTCTAAAAAGCCATCAAATTCAGACTATATACAACATATATAGAAATAACTTTTAATTAAAAAACCAACCTTGCATCAAAGATTATTGTATCAGACATTGAGGCAAGATTCAAGTTTAAGACAAACCAGTGTTAAAAAAGTGTTTAAAAAAATAATCAGAATGTGCAATAAACTACAATGTAGCAATAGGATGTAGTGTTGAAACTTTACTGAACTGTTTTCATATGCCCAGTGTGTATTTCCTGTCATTTTGACCAAAAAAAAACCCTGACACTAGAACTGGGTCGTCTGTCCAGTGCCATTCCAGATATTACACATGGAAGAAAACTGCACAAAAACCAGAGACTCCTATTAAACTGCCTTCAACTGTCCTACACAGAAAAACTGCCTGTTGATGGATTACACCTACATTCAATGGTTAATCTTTGTTAATACCTCCTGGGATTGCAGATACATTCCAAGCTATGCTATGCAGATGCAAGTTTAAACAACTTGCCTTTGTTTTCTCACTGTGCATGCATTGGGAAATGAGAAATCTATCCAGAATCACAATGGAAAGCTTTGGGGCTTTTTTTTTTATTGCTCTTCAAGACATCAATCATCTTTTCCTTTCCAGCTAGTCACCAAATGTTGGCATACTCGAGACTCTCACAAGGCACTGTACAGAAATTGGAACAAGACTTTAACATATTAAAGCAAAGTATTATGAGCCTCATTAGCTACTGAAGGATTAAGGAAATAAGATGATCCAAACCACAGCATTCCATGGGCTGTGTCACTGCTTTGGCTCCACCCCTCTCTTCTCCTGTCTCTCCCTCCCCACGCTGACTGTGGCAATGCAATGCAGTGGCTACTCCTACCTTATTGCTTGAGGACTTCCCCATGAAGGATGCCCTGGCACTACTGAGAGCCATGATGAGCTAGATGCAAGGCTTGCAGATGTCTGAAGTGCTGGCTCTCACCTCCCCTCACCTCATGTGCAGCTAGGGACAGGTTTTTGCCCTGTGGTCATGCCACACATCTGAGGCTAATGCTTATCCCCACTATTTTCAAGTAGTTTTTCTGTGTTCAGTTGAAGTTGTTGGATAAGGGAAACAGCATCTCCTGCTGCACCAGAGTCCACCAGAACCAGATATGCATTTGAAAACAAACAAACAGAAAAGGATGACTATTGACAAATGTGCCAATATGACAACAGAAAGTGAATGGTGCCAGCAATTTATGTGCGCCCACTCCCGACATTGGGAATATTAGACTTCCAGCTTGAAATAATTACTTTCTCTTGGGGTTCAGGAAGAAGAAAGTGTTGTCTTTGGGATTTATCCTGCCTGTTACAAAGCAAGAAAGAAAATATATTATACGCAGCTAACAGAAAGGTTTTGAATTGTGCTGTCATATGCTGTGTGAACGAGAGATTTTACCTTACACTTCTCTCCACCTTAATTGGCTTTCTTAATGAGCCACATTATTCCCTGTCACCTTTGTTTCCTTGTACTGTTGCTTCCCAGGCAAATGCTTTTGCAGTCTTCTGACTCTTGGGCAGATTGTTTTCTTGGTGCACAGCCATTGTCTGGCACAGCAGTGGGTGTGCCTGGAGTGCAGGAAGAGTTGCTGGGGAAAGTTGCACTTGACATTTCAGTCTGATTCGTTACTTGATCTTGGCACAGTAAAGCTTCTACCTCTTCATCATTTAGTGGAAAAACTCGAAGTTCCCACAGCCCAGACTGAAAGGAAGCAGAAGAGTAGGAGTGAGGGTGAAAAAAGAGTATAGAGGATAAAAAGGGATTTGAGTTGAGTCTGAACTGATTAACTGTGTGCAGAATCATGTGCTATCAAGTAACAAACGAGTGTCTTTCTTTACAGTGTTTGCAGGGCTCTTCAGATAAAGAATACAACACTGCCAGGCACCAAGATGTAAGCTGGCTGCATAAGGGTTTGAAGTAATAACAGACCTACCCTTGAACAGGCGAGCAAACTCTTTTGCACAGTGCCAGACCATCAGGATGCCTGACCCCCTCATGACCCGGCCTGTCTGGAGCCTTGGCCAACACCCCTGAAAAAATCCCCAGCCTGAACCCAGTCCTTCCCTGTTTGCCTCAAAACCACGTGCCATGTGTACTGAGCAGTGAAACCTGACAGAGCTGGGGTTAATTTACAAAGCACAGAAATGGCATTTGAAACAGGAGTGCTGTGTTCAGTGCACATTAACTAAGGTGACAGTATGAGATTCTCATCAGTGAGACAGGAGAGCATCTTCAGCTTGCTTTGTTGTCACTGCAAAACTGACCAGAGCTGGAAGCTATTGGAAGCTCACCCACCTTCTCTTCCTGGCTCTCCCTGCAGAGTGGTGCCATCCCTGAACAAACAGAGCTGTGGGTTTCCAAAGCTGCCTCAGGAGCAGGGTCAGCAGGGCAATGGTCTTTCTGCACCACCTCCTGGCTGTGTCGACCATCAGCATTTTTGCTGTAAGATCTAGGGCAGAATTAGAAATGAGTTTTAAGAGCAACTCCCTGGCCTTTCACATTGCCAAGAGCAGTTCACATTTTCTTTACAAATTGTTCAGTTTCTCCACACATGGTACCTCCATTCTGCTGCTTAAACCAAAAGGGCAGAGGAAAACTGGTGTGGTTCTTGACCTTGTTGGCTGGAGCCAAAGCAAAGCACTATGTGGAGGAACTAAGTGGATAAAATGGGTGGGACAGGCACACTGTGGCTGCAGACAGCTAGTGACTGTATCTTGCTCCACATGCTCACCAGAACTGTGATTTTGGACAAAAGAAATCACTGAGCCACAGGCTGTTCCACTCAGGAGAGTGGCCTCACCCACAGGAGCCCGTGGGTGCAAACTGCACTGTCAGCACTGTGCCAAGGGCAACTCAAGAGACAAGTCCCAGGGCTCCCCCTACCATTTCTGCTCTGGACTCGAGTGCAAAGCAATCAAAAATGTAGTGAGATTAAAAATTCTGACCTCAGTTTTAACAGAAATTGTAACTAGGTATAAAACAGTGGCATGTATCTGAAATGCCAGGAGGAATCCTGACCTTGCTCATGTCAGTGAGCAGTTTACTTCTGAACTCAAGCAGCACTAAGATTTTACCAAGGAGTTCAGTTTCAAAATGAAGGTACATGCATGACTTTTTATTTTTCAGTACACTTTCTAAAGCTGGGACATTTTATGTTCAAAATTGCTTAAAATAAGGTGCCTCGATATGGCTTAGCTGTATTTTTATCCTGCATTAAAAAAGCTATCTTTGACTATTTATTCCTAGTGTCATGGTTCACTTTCAGACAAGAGTAGACACAAGCATGTGATAAACACCAGAAAAGTTATTCCAACATTTACAGGCTGCTTTTTGCCCTGGCAGACTGCAAAGTGATTTATGGGAATCATTTTCTCAGGGCCAAACTGCAGATGCAGCTTTACAATGTTTATTCTGATATACACCAATACTTTTTGCAAGACTTTTAGTGGTTATATTTAAGCCTGATGAGTTCTGCACCAGATGGCAAGCCTGTGAGAAAGAAAGTCATTGTGTGAATGGTTCCAAGTGTAACCAACACATCTCTGAACACCGGGAAGTTTCCTCTGAGTCAGGTGAGCCAAGAAGGTCTCATGATACACTGGGTGGCTAAAGTCACAGTAACTGGGAGTGGCACAGTCTAGCAGAGCTCTGTGTTCAGAGAGGGAGAAGAGGTTTGTTTAGCAATGCCAGGTCACTACATGCCCAATTTCTCTAAGCATGCCTGCCTCAGCACTGCCTTCCCTTACCACCCACAAAGCTCAACATACCTGCTACCGTCCCTGATGAGTTAATTAACGAATGCCCTCATTTTCAAACTCCTGTGACAGCATTTCAGGCACTCCTGCACCACAACCCCACCAGGTTCAATAGGAAGGCTCTCATCAAAGCCAGTACACCTGCCTGCTGTTCCTCCTGGGCCAGCAGCTCTGCTCCCACAGCGACCACCTGGCGCGCTCTCGCTCCTCGTACTTGGCGTGGCGCAGGGAAAAGGCTTTGTCTGACAGGTCTTCCACCTGTGGGGAGACACAGGAGAGCTGTCAGTGTCAGCATCACTGAAACAACACCAGCCACTGCTATACAGACCAGTATTGTACATAATTCTGCAGAGGTCTGCCCAACAAACAAGTGCTTTCACTAAAAAGGCAATTTCCTCACACTCAGTTTATGAGAGCTCTGGTGTATGGGATGCTGGCATTTTAGCTTTATTTCTTCACATGTTGGTTGATCTGAATGGATACAGAAGTTATACCCCTGCCATGCAACTAACACATTTTTCTCTGTGGTGAGAGGCAGAACATTTAAAGGATGAGTATTCATTTGCAAATCAAGGCAGTGTTAAAAGTATGTAATAAAGACAAGCAAAAATTCCAGGTTTCCAGAGACTGCTTTAGAAGGAGGCTGGGAAGCAGCAGGATTTGCCAGGTGCTCTTTAAGCACTGAGAAATAGGTTGAGATCACTAAGGACTTTGATAACTCCACGGAGAGGAACTCAGTGAACCTGAGGTGCCACATTCCTGCTTTGAAACCAAGCAGAAAATGGCTTCTGCTTTGAAGATCCAATTTCTTACCCAGTGGTTTGCATGATCCCAAGTGCAGCTTAAACCAGCCCTAATGCAAGTACTTGACCTGCTCTAGTAAAGCAGGAGCCAGATTTTTAGGTAACAGATTGCACCCTGGCTTCCACTGTGAAAGTGCCATCCGTGCTCCTCTGGTGGCAGCACACCAGGAGTTTGTTCCTTAGCCAGGGCTGGCTGAGGAGGCACTTTGCTGCTCCTCCCCCTCACTCCCCTGATGGCAGGGGGAGTTCTTGGCTGGATCCCTCCAGAACAGCTCACTGTTGTTTCAAAGTGCTCCAAACCATTCAAAGTTCACCTAAAAAGCTGAGGTTGCCAGGAGCATTTGAGTGCAGCAGCCATGGATTTTATGCCAGCTAGTCCCAACTCAAAAGCTGAGAAATTCTTGGAAAGAACAATTCCTGGTCATAGGAGCTGTGAAGCTGCACTGCCAGATCAGTCCTAGACAAGAATTATACTAATAACTGGGGGGAGGTCATGACAATAAACTGCTTTTTTTTTCCTAAAGCAAAATCCACAGTGGTGTTGTACAAGTAACACCATTTATCTTCCAATTGAGCCTAGAAAACAGAGAAGCAAATGCACTGTGCTCCTGCAGTGCCCAGCAGTGCCACAGAGACCCTGGCAGGGCTGTGTTTCTGTGGAAGCCATCCCCATGTCAAGGCTCTCACCCAGAGGTGCTTCCCAGCCAGGTGATCCCAAAGGCTTCATTTGGATTGGAATCAGACACAGAACTGTGGCTGCCCAGGTCCTCCAGCACTTGACAGAAGCTTCAGACAAACAGGCTGCTGAGTTTGCTCATCCCATCACTCCCTGCTGAAGGCTCCTTCGTTGCTTTTATTTATTTATGTTAAACACAAACCACTTTGTTAGCTGCTGGTTTCCTTTCGTGCAAGTGAACTCACTGGGCTTCCTCCTCTCTCTGAAATTCAGCAGCTCTGTCACTTGGAGAGCATCCAAACAGGGCTACATCTCAGCTCACATTCTGTCTTTCCAAGGTCAATGAGGTATAGCATGAAAGTGAGAATTTTATTAACTACAAAAGTGTTATTCCCTTGGGGGAAATTCAGGGTTTTTCTGTGCTCAGATTTCCTTTGAAGTGGAAACAAAAGATAATTTAGAAAGAAAAACTTAGGAATTTGAAAACACTTTTCTTAGCAAATTGCCAAAACTTTTCATGCTGGGAAGAGATTTCATTTTTAACAAGTTTCCATTCAAAAATCAAAGTCCATCTTCCTCTCCAAGTGAGGAGTTTTGAAAAATACAGAAATCAGCCTCGTTTGTTTTGCATAGCTGGTGATAGCATATTTAACCACTTGTTTATTTAAAAAGAGTTCTGCCCTATTCTTTTGAACAGTACATTTTCTCATTTAAAAATTGTTATCTGTTCTATGGATAGAAAATTTCATGACATCAGAATAAAAGGTGTCTACTTGGTTCACTACAGCCTCTGCCACTCCCAGCATTTCCCCCAACAACTTTAGATTAATTTAAAGATCTGTAACAGGAGAAATGTGGTGGTTTTTCCTCACTAAAATTAGTTTGAAAAAGGACAGAAGAGGTGTCATTCCTCAGTGGATGGATCTGGCAGGGGTGTTGAGAGAAAAAGCTGTGGGGAAGGCCTGTTTGTGAGGCATGTCTAATGATTTCACTCACAGAAAACTCAGCTTTGGATTCCCCCCTGACACTGCAGCACACTGTGCAATAATGTTGAATAGCACCAGGAATGTTTCTGAAAGGTTCTCAAAACAACAAAATCTGTGTTTCACTCCTTGGCTCCACGGGAAACTCTGAGTCATAGGCCATGAAAGCACTTATGCAAAACTAATTGCACAAGGAATTACTCCAAAGAATTTTTCATTACTAAAACAACTACAAAATAAACTTGAACGTTACAACTGAGCCTTTCCAGAAGCTTTGACCTGGACAAAACAAATTAAAAGCAAAACAAAACAGGAAAACCTGTGCCACACCCTCCCATGCCTTGAAGCAATAACACTGCAAATTCACACATGCAAACCAGGAAACTCAAATGTTCTGTTTCCAGAAAGCATTTTCAGAGCAAGTAACAGAGCAGACACAGATAACAGATTAACTTTTGCATTGCCAGTGTTGTTCTTATCAGGCAGAATTTCCAGAAACAAAAAAGCAGCCATAAAAGGTAAGCTTTTTGTTCTCAAAGGCACAATGAACAGCCTGACTCCCAGAAAGGGCTCAGTTCCCATCCCTGGAAGTGTGGCTCACGTGGACCTCAACAACCTGGGGACCTCACATTTATCTGTAACTTAGTAAATGTTGGATGCAGGGCTACTGCATGGACATGGGCTCTTGCATAAATGAAGAAGACAAAGAAGACCAAGATTAAGACAACAAAGACAATGAAGATGAAGATGAGAAAAGTTATCCAGGTAAGGAGCTGAGACCATGATGTTCCCCTAAAGGAAAGGGTATGGAGCAGGTAGTTACAGATCTCTAAACCTCTGAGGAAGCTGTGCCTTTGTGGAGAGTGTATTTTCTACCCCAGGGGAGTGACATAATGATTTGTTTACTGAGTTTAATGTAACCTTCTGCACTGCTACATAAATGCCATCTTTTTCTACTGCTCTAGCAACTAAACCTCTGCTGTAGAGATTCTCTCAAATAGCAGCTCAAGAACAGATATTGTGGATAAAGGCAGGAATACAAGTCCTACAGTTACAACTGGTGATAGTGGCAGAGACTGGAGGGGGATTAAAGATGTCCAAAAGACAGCAAAACTGACAGGAAAAGAAGCCACAAAAAGATCTGAAAGACAGAAAATCAGCCCAGAGACCAGAATGGCTGGCACATTCACCCCAAGGTTAGGAAATGCCTCAAACTCCTGATCAGGGGAGAAAGGGACCCCCAGCTGCAAAGTCCATGGACATTCCCTGAAGAAAAAGGAAGATTCTTATGTCTGGAGGAAGCAACAACTAGCCCACAACATGCAAACTTAGCTCAACAGGCAGGCAGGAAATGCTGGAGGTCATGTTGCTCCTGACCATGCAGAAAAGTTTGTTGCCCACAGGAGGCTTGCAGGAAAACCAATACTGAAAAGAAAACCTGCTGGCCCCAGAGGCAAGAGGGCTGAACAGCAAAGAGCAACATGCCATGGGAAGTGGCCTTGGAAGGAGAGGGTGAGAGGGAAGGGCCAGCACGGGGGGCCCAGGAGACAGCCACACTGGGACAGCAGCATTACAGTGCTCAGGAGCAGGGCAGCAGAGCCACACAAACAACCAACAAGGAATAGTAATGGCAAACTCCCATTGCTGTCTTCCACTGGAGGGACAAGACACATTTTCACAATTTGATACTTAAAACTTTATTTTTGAAACTTAGAACTTACTGGGATTTGTATGAAGAATATACCAATTACCTCAATTATATATTGTATCTACTTTACGTAAACCTAGTGGTTTAATTAAAACACAGCCTACCTCTTCTTCATCTGTTTGAGATTTTTCTAAAGGCTGAAGTTCAACAACTCTCCAGCTAGAAATAAGAGAAGGAAAATCAAATTAAGTTTAAGGTGCTGATAACAGATGGCTGAAATTTATATTTTCCTTTCCCAACAAAATATCTAACCTTTCCTTTTCCTAATAAGATATCCAATACAGTTTTAATAATAGTTTTCAACTTAAAAGACAATAAAAAAGCAAATACATATTATGGATTTAAAGTACAGAACAAGTACATTTAGCACTTCAGGCAATGTGCTACTAAGACACTGAAGCAAGCAAAGGAGATGAAGTACCCTGGTTTTGAAATCTAAAGATGTTCTCTTTGTAAAACAAAGGAGAAAAAGGTCTCTAGAATCATGGATTGTAGGCCTACTCTGTATGGAAAGAAATAAGCCTACTTTACTGCATCAGAGTGGCTAAATTAACAAAAAAAAAGCTAAATCCACTTCTGCTAATTCACAGAAAATAGTTTACTACTTTCTTATGAACACACAAAAAAAAGACAGCAATCTCCAAGATTCCATTCAGAGCTTGCCAGCCTTAGGGTGTATGGAAGCCATAACTCCAATGGAGATGATACAAATCCACTTCTATTCTCAGCCAGTCTGGGCCTCTGCCACACCCCTGTGCACATCAGACTATTTCTCCTGTGCTATCAGCTGTCCAGTCTTCCCACAACTTTGGTCAAATGCACAGATAAAAACCCAAGTGCATGAAAAGATCATCTTTAATACCATAACATTTTCTAACTCCTTGCAAATTATATTCTTCGAGAATGTTCTCACGTTCATTTTCACGTCTTTGCAACTCAAGAGGCTGTGAACAAACCTTGGAGTCAGGATTTCTTTGTACTGTAGTTTCTCCAGCTTTGAGGGTGCCACCAGTGACATGGGAATGACAATGTTGTCTATATCATAGGAGCTCTCACTTCTCAACCTCCTCCTGGAGTTATGCTGAAAATCAACACAAGAGGATCAGCTCAAATGATGGGAAATACAGTTTAGCAGATCAACATTAGAACCTCACAAGGAGAAAGCCTGGAATTGAATGGAAACAGACTATTCTAAAGTGCTCATTTAGGTGTTCTTTGATGATGATTGACTCCAGGGAATAAAGGAGTGTGTGCTGTGTAAACTGTGTGGGATGCACATTTAAACTCAACTCTGCATTAAAACTCACAGAACACCAGCATACCACTAGGCTTAGCAAAACCATGGGCCCTGAATCTCAGTATTGTTGTGGATTTTCCATTAATTTCAGTAAAATAGTGTGTTTCTGTACACTGAGCCAGAGTTCTGCTGCTCCTCAGTAAATTATATACCAGGGACTTTGCTTGTATTTCTGCACAAAGGGTTTTAAATAGGGAAACTGAGAGTTAACAAATTTTGGGACTCTATTTGCACCATGAGGTTATTTTATATAGCTGCACCAAGAAAAAAAAGGGTCTTAAGTGCCCTAGTGTAAAACTGGGAACATAAATCAAGGAGTATTAATGAAATTTGGAAAAAATAAAAAAGGCCCAATGCTAATAAATCAAATTTACACTCCAGTTATATGATCTTCAAAATTATTTTATAAACAAGTATACATACTCAATCTGGAACAAATTAGTTAAGGTGATCCCCTTAATTCACTGTAAAAATGCTCTGCAGTGTCACGTGACAGTAAATCAGATGTAAAATGTGGTTTTTTATTTTGCACAACTCTCAGCTGAAACCTCAGCTGGGACAGTGACTCATGTTTGGTTTACCTGTGATGAAGAGCTGTGAGTGGGCCGGGACATGGCACTGACACTGCTGGTGGCAGTGAAGCTGCTCTGGGACTCAGGCTCTGCATGGTGGAAGGAGAACGTCTCAAAGCGAGCGCTGCCCTCGCCTGTCACAAAAAACAGCAACAAACAAGACACACTGCCTGTTGGCTGTTAGGCTGCAAACATTCTTCCACACAGTAACAGCAAAGTCATTTCTAGAAGCCCACAGTGAGCCACTTACAATTTACTGGATACTAAAAAAAGCCAGCTAAAGAAACACTTGCTATTCATCCTGTCATTGTTGTTCCACAGGACTCAACTCTATTATTCTAGGAAGGATTTCTTCTCATGGAACCAGCTTCATATGGGCAAATCCTGACTCTTTTTTTCAGGAGCTGTCATAGACAACACACACAGCAAACACAATCTGACTTAGATTTCCCCCAGTTCCTCAGCAGCAGGTTGGGGTGCATCTCACAAATTCTCCCTGACTGTTTCTTCCTCAATAAATGACAAAACTGGCAGCAAGGGTAACAGACAAAATCAGTTTAGATCTCCAATCCAACAGCCAATCAAACTCGTTAGATCAACCAAACCAATTTCTTCTGATGAACCACTCCAGATAAATTTTAATTCCTGTTTACTCCCATTCAGTCTCAGTATAAGCAGCATTTAGAAGAATTCACAATTTAACCACCTGTTCTGCTTTCCTTCTACCTCATTTCCAGTAAGAAAGGAGATCTCAGACTTAATATACAATGAACAGAAAGAATGAGTATATTCCAACATGGAAAAAGAGGTAAGACTGATCCTGAAGGCTGTACTGCACAGGCTGGGTCAAGGTAATGAGCTACCATCTCCTAGGCAGCTCTACTCCCTGGCACACAGCTTTTATTTCTGGCCTGGTTCATCAGGCTGACCTTCCTCATGGATAATTTCTCCTAGACAGAGCTCAAATTAGGAATAAATATGTAGTACTACACCCATAGCACTAATGAGCTAGAACTGGTGCTCCTACTCATGAATGCACCACGGAACAGTTCTCTGGCACTGGAATGATCCTCATGATAAAAGACTGCTTTTTTGGTTCCATTTATAAAAAAACTAAATACTATTGTCAGAACACTAATGGCAACTTCAAAAGGTTTACAGCCAGATGTCTTCTCTCTTATTAGTGCTCCCAAGTAAGTCCAGCTGTGAACTCAGTGTGCATGACTGCACTTTGGGAAACTGAGAAACAGGGCCAGCATCCACCTCTTGGGGACCAGCAAATGGAGCAGGTGGCATGGGAAGCAGGATTGCTGGGGCTGGAAGGGGCAGGCACAGCACCCCCTTGGGGATAGGCACAGAGGGCAAGAGAAGGCTGTACAGCAAAGCCAGGGCTGTGCTGCACCAGGGCAAAGACCCAAAGGACACCCCTCACCCAAATCCAAAGCAGTTTTCAGTGTGCCCCCACACAGCATTGATTCTCTCCTAAGACTTTCTAACTGATTGGGTGGTCTTGCTTTGGAGATGTGGATTGTGGGTTTTGGGGTTTGTTTTAATTCTAGATCCTAATTTTTTATTAACTCATCTCTGCAGTAATTCCTGTATTTCCATTTCTAGTGAAAGATTAGTTTTGCCTGGATATGCACCACCAGTTAATTTTTCCACAATGTTAACTGATCCTTTATACCTTTTCATTCTTTCCCAAGGGAAATTTGAAACTAATATGCTCTTGCTCAGTGACTTACTTTCTTCAAATGTCTTGTGAAGAATTTTGCCAAAGGTTTTCCAAAAGTTACATAAATGAATCTGTAACAGAATCTGCTGGGCTTTACTTTCTAACAGCCTGGAGAGGTAAGATGCCATTTTTCTTTACAGTGGTATGCTAAATTTTGTATCACATTATTCTACAGAACTTTTAGGGCACTTCCTATCAACTTACCAACTGCTGAAGTAGAGATTCAGTGGCTTAAAACAGAACAGTAACCAGGGTAAAAACCCAGTAAGAACTGGCTATTCACAAGTCCTCTTAAAAATATGGAAGGGATCCAGATCCACAAATGCCAGTACACAACAAATGAAATACAGTGGACAAAGATGCCAGGAATAGTAAATGTTTCATTGGGCACATGATGTAACAGATCACTTTGCAATGTTTGTTTCATTGACTACTATTAAAAAACCCTTTTGTACTAAAAATGACACCCAGCATTAGAAGAACATAGTTGTGAGCAGTTTCCTTTAAGAGTGCTCCTAAAATAAAATACAGCAGCTTGTCTCATTCTGTATGTACACTTAAGAAGAAAGATGATTACTATGCTTTAAAATAGCAAATTATTTTCATGGTGTTCTAAGTCTGTTTCTTCATAAGTTTCATAGCAGTATCCTTTTTGGAGACAACTTTAATTCTCAGAGCCCCATGATATTCATACAGTAGATATTTTAAAAGATGTAGTAGTCTCTTGCAATGCTATTTTTCTCTTACCTACTGCTGTCTCACTCAGATGCCTTTTCTTTCTTCCTTCTGACAGCTGATCAGGTGTTCCTAACACCAGCTGAGATTTGGAATTAGACAAACAGCCACTGCCCCACTGTTTGACAGAAACATGTGGATTGTAGTCTGTAACAGAAAAAGCATGCATCAAGTTGAGAAATTATTTTCATCAGTACAATTTACAGGAAATCTCAACTGCTGAACTCTTTAGAATAGCCCCGAACTTCTGACAGGAATCCAGATAATAACAGGACTGAAATCAGGCACCTGAACTCTTTAGAATAGCCCCAAACTTCTGACAGGAATCCAGATAATAACAGGACTGAAATCAGGCACCTGCACCAAACTCCTCCCATCCTCCTACAGCTCTGGTGGGATCCTCTGAGTGCAATTAAGGAAAACCTGACTCTGTGCTCTGAGAAGGGATTCCTCTTCCACCTAAAGCCATATTCAGTTACCTTCTCTGTAACCTGCTTTGTGACAAGTTTATAAACTGAACCTCTTCATGGCAGAAAATATTGACAAATGAATGAGAAACAGCCTTGCAAATGCTAAAACATTTTGCTTTACATACCATTGTCAGCAGACACTTTCAACTCCCCTCCCAAAGATGAAGTATCAGCAGGTTCTCCTTTGATGTCATCCCTCCTTAATAATGTTTCAAAGTATATGTGAAGAGGAATATCTAATAAAAAAACCAGAAATCCAAAGGAATAGAGTCTGTATTAGAAAGATGGCAACCTCTGAGCCAATGAATTATGCCTCAAAATTAGAGCACTGATTCACCCATCACATTCAACATAATCTGTGAGCAATATTGCTAAGGAATTAGCCTGCAAAACATTTCAAGTGGTAAGGAATCTACTCCCTGCTGTAGGGCAGGGAGGCTTAAAAAAAACTACCTCTCTGAAAAGCCTTTCTGGAAAAAAATACAAGAATGAAGGGAAATTTAATTGAAAAAAAGTGTTATTGTAAGAAGTAGGTTTGACAGCCAGCACATTCAGAATGAGGACTGTGGGCATTAAACTACATTTATTTATGCACAGTCTTACCTCCTCACGTGCCTTCAGGACAAAAACTTTCAACACATTTTGCTAAATAAAAAGAACAATTTTCTTTTCAGTTTGATATGGATCTGACTTGATTGCTTTATCTCAACACCCCAAGGTTTTTGCTGTGTTTCCTACTCTATTTCCAAGTTAAACAAAGAAGGTCTGAAAGGTGTATTAGTCACAACATTTAAGTAAAAAGAGAACCAAAACATTTCTCCAATTTTCTTGGTCTTTTGGTTTTGTTTTTTTTGGCGTGTTTTTTTTTTTTTTTTGTATTTGTTTGTTTGTTTGTTGTTGGTCTTGTTTGTTTTGTTTTTTAACCTGGAAAACCACCTGGGTGACCCAGATTTTTTATCATGCCTCCCTGTATCTTCATTGAAAGGGCAGGAGTGCTTGTTTCAATCAATCCACAGGTGCAGAAATACCAGAAATCCAAATTTCTTAGATACAAACTACAATTTTCCAGTTATCAAGGTGCAAGTTGAAGGAGCTGCTGTTATGTTAAAGCAATACTGCAACCACTGACCTATCTTTAGTCAAGATCCTTGGTAATTTGACAACTGTGAAAGAAACTTAGACATAGGGACAATTATGCTTCCAAAAGAGAGTACACTAGTGAGCCAGTCCCACTGCACTGATTACTAGATTGTCTGCAAATTATGGTTCAACTTTAAAGCAAACCACATGAAAAACCAAGGTTGAATCTTGAATTTGAATCCCTTCTTGCACACACTCACACCCCCAAATAAATCAAACTCCCAGACCTCCAAAATGAAGCAATGTGTTTTTAACATACAGAGAAAATGAATGCAAAACTCTTTTATTTTACTCTGCTGACAATTTTTATATATAAAGATGCAGGCACAGCACAAGCAGTATTTTAAGAGAAGTTCTTGCTCTGGAAGGGGATAACCAAGAAAGTTGAAATGGAAGTAGGCTACAACTTGGAAAATTTCTACCACGCATTTATTCACAATAATTCTTTCACATGAAAGAAAATGTCAAACAGACAAGCTCCATGAGGAGCTAGAGACAGCCAAGTGCACAAAGTAAAGCCTGAATCTAGCCTCCCCCAAAAGTGAGGACTGCATCTGAACAGGACACAGCAGGTCTAGTACTTCTTCCCTGTCTCAACTCTTATTAGCAAGGCTCCTGGAAAAGAGAATGAATATTCCTTAAGAAATATGTTCTTGATACTGGAATGAAAATATATTTTTCCTCCTCCATCCTGGCAAAGTGTTCAACAGTAGCCACAGCACAGTCCAAAGCTTTTAGGTTTTTCAGGATGACGAAGCTTTTTTTTTTGAGAAAACAAAAGCTCAGTGTTCTTGCTACACACCCCAGGCTCCTTTAACAGGGAGGTAAGAGTGAACACGAGGGGCACAGACCTTTCTTGAACAGATGTCTAAACCCCTGGGGTCCAGCTGTGCTGCCAGTCACAGGGGAAGTGATAGTGTGTGTAAGATTTAGGTGGATTTTTCTGTCCACAACAGACTTCTGCTGACTGGGATGTTTGCTGTTGCACTCTTGGAGTGAGTGTTCCATTTCTCCTATCTGCTCCCACAATAGTCTCCTCTTTAACCCAGGCATGGCATGCAAACTGCCAGAGCTGAGGCTTCCTCTGGATTCCATGTCCACACTTGGGTCTTCTCTACAGGCCAGTGACAAGTTCTCCAAAACCAAGTCCTAATTAATTCCTGACTTCCTAATATAAGGCTGCAGTGTTTGCACTGTCATTCTGGGAAGACAGTGGGTTTGATCAAAGATTCAAGCAGTTCCATGGAAGTCCCAGCCTCATCTCCAGAATTATTCTGTGGCAAAGAAGCCCCCCAGAACAGCATAATTCCTGTACTAGTCAGTAACTATCTGGAAATAGGCTTTTCCTATCACAAAAAAAAATTCCCACAAAAATCCAATCCCTTCTGCTGCATTTAGGCTGTTATTTTGAAGTCCCAAGTACTGCCAAGTTGCACCTGCACTCATTTCAGGGCTGAGTCAGAGACAACATTCTCTACATTACTGTCCAAAAAGACAAGATCAGATGACCAGAAACCATAAAACTTTAGGGATAATCAAAAAAGCTATCACAAAAATAATGAGAAAACCTAAATAAAGCTTTTTAGACCTAGTCCAAAGAGCCTGAACAGAAAGTTGCTTTTGAAAACAACACAACCATGGGATTGTGCTGGCAAAAGCACCATCTCTAAAGGACTGACCCTGACTCAATCAGACACACCATGAAACACCCAAGCACACCTCTTTTCATGACCAGTCTTTCAAGGCTGTAAGCACATTGCTGGTATGAGAAAGCTAGAAGGTGTGTTTTTCAAAGATCAGGATCAAGGCAAGATTTTCTTTTAGTCTAAACTCACGTATTTTGACAGTGTGGAGTTTTCTGTTAAGAGAACTAAGTCCTAAACATCATTGAAAAGAGAAGTTAGTCCACAACCTGGGCAGCTGTCACAAGCACAAGCACTCTGTTAAGTCCTGACTTACCTGAAGGGAATGATAAGACGGGGTGGAAGGAAGAGTCCAGCTCTTGCACATAATCTAGGATTTTAGATTCTGTGCTGTACTCACTGCTGCTGAGAGTGGAGGCTGGCACCACACATGGCAACTGAGTTTTATATGGAAAGGAGGCATCTCTAGATGGAAAAGTCTGCAAGAATGCACAGAAATAAAGGTTAACTTTCCCTTTACTGATGTCCTTCAAATTAGACCAGAAGAGGGTAAAACCCCAACAAATCAACAACTCAGTGAGTGACACACTTTAATATGTGAATGGGAAGAATATTCCAACAGTCTCCAGAGAGTCTAAATATGACTTACCTTCCCTTACTATGGACAACAGTGCACAACACAAAGCACACAAACTGCTCCTTCACTTAGGACCAGGAAACAGCTGTCAAAGCTTTCAGATTAAATAAAACTGCTTCCAATCATTCTTTATCTATCCAGTGACAAACAAACACCCCCGAAAATTTGATTCCAGGATAACAGGCAGGATATAAATGCACAACAAACCTAACACCAGACTAAATGGAGGGGTCTCATTCATTTATCCCCTTAGTAAGATTCTCAGCATCAGTATCTTGAGGCACCTTGAGCACACACATTTTAATGCAAGAAACTATACTGAACATTTTGAGCATACTGTGTGCTTACACAAACCAAAAAAGCAAAGTCTTTACCTTGTAAACACTAGATAAGCAACAGTAAGAAGCCATACAGCAATAAACACAGAGAGGGATGCATTAAGAACTGATTAATAGGTAGTAACAGGAATTACTAGAAAGAGGAAAGGTGCAATGCCTTGTGCTTCTGCAATGACCCAGAGGTTGTGACTTGCCAGCTGTGACAATGCAAATGAGGGGCAGAGCCAACATTTTGAACACAGCACTGCCAAGTTCCACTTGCAAACATTGTCTCCTCCTACTAGAACACACCTGCAGCTTACTCCTTTGTGCTGCTCTGCATTCAAGTTTTATCATTCATTCATTCAATGCAAGTTTTATCATTCATTCATTCAAACATCATGCTGAAGAAATGCACCACTACAATCCTGTCCTCCAGACTGAAGCACAGACTGCAATCCCAGGGTTTGTTCACAATCAAGAAATGGCCTAAGCTCTCACAAAGCTGTTGAGATAAAGAAGAAAGATACAAAACAGATTCCAGGGCCAAATGATGACTCAGGGATCATCTTGTGGTACTTAGTCATTCCAAATTAGGGACAAGTGGATTTGGCCCCAGGGGCTGTTTCAAGTTCCTGAGGATACTGGATGGTGACAGATAAACCAAACACCCTGCATCCTGTTTTATTTATCTGCAGTCTATCTCACCAGTTTGGAAGGTCTTCCAGAGTTTCACAGACTTCTGTATTTTCTTTTAGATACTACCCCGTGTAAGCACCATTTAACTAGCACAGCAGGGGAAGGTGCAGTCCTTCTCAGAAAAGAAACAGCAGAGGACAATATAGGGCATCTCTCCACAGGCAGTGGGAGGCTTCTAGGTCACACACACTCACTGTCAATGTATGTGGCATGGCAGGAGATAAGAGAAAAAATGTGGCTGCCTTCCCAGTGCCCTTATGAACTAACAGATGGCACAGCAATTCCGTTTCATACTTTACTTTTCCTAACATGGATGTTAGGGGGGTGAGGGGGGAGAATGAGCTTCCCAAATGAATGTGAAGAGATGTGAGGGATGACACTGTGAATGCCACTCAGATGCACACAGGGTACAACCAGTCACAATTGCAATGAAATCCCAACTGCAAATTCTTCAAAACTATCCCAGCATTTCTTCATGTCCCACACACAGAGATTTGCATTTTGCTGTGATTTTCTGTTCCTAATTCTTTAGTCACCACCTTGCTCAAATTACTCTGCAGAGCAACATCTTCCCTCAGCACTGCCAGGCACTGCTCACTGGCTGTTCAAACCAGGCACCAGCAGGAGCTGCAATATTCAGGAGGTTCACTTTGCTCCTCTGATTTTGGCAAGCTGGAATTTGTTAATTCCACATCTGCTGCAAGACTCCCAGCTTGTTTTCAGGGCAGTGACGTCAAAGAAATGGGGTTCCTCACAGATTGTGGTACCAGGGGTGATATAAATATGTCAAATTGGAGGAAATATGGGAGAGGCACTTGCTAGAGAAGGCACACTAATGTTACATTAAAAATCCAACTATCTCCTATGTGCTAAGAAGTTACTCATTTTTTCTGTGAAAGACCAGAGGAAATTTGCTAGATTACTCTGGGGAATATAAATATATTTTCAGAGAAAACTAGATGTCAATCCCAGAACATGGTTTCACTGCTCTGAAGAATGAATTCATACTGTCTCTGCTCCCAAATTACACTGTTTCTTTAAGCACCACAGCTAAACTCATTATATATTCTTACCAGCAACATGCTATTAATATCAGATGTGAGCAGATAGCCTTGCCCTGCACAAGACAATGTGTTTTTTCCATTTTAAAATATTAATTCCTTTGTAATGCAGCAGATTCTAAGAGTTTTAAAGCACTCTTTGTGTCATGAAAGAGGCAATATAACTAATGAGAAACAGCAAAAATGGAAACAAGATTAAGATATTGCAATTCAATTTCCTAGAAAATAATGTGCCACCAGCTGTGTAAGCTTTCCTGTAGCTAAAACAAATATTCTGAAAACAAGTAGGCAGATGCTTTACACTGTAGCCTGTCTCTTGAGCAGTCAGGCTTCCAAAAGAGCTCTCAAGCTGTCTCTTAGATTGTACAAGGGCTTTAAAGACAATCACAGAACACACTGATTTGATAAGCAGGACTCTGAGCTATCTTAATTTTCATGTCCAACTCATTATTAACTCTGAGCTCCAGCAGACACATCCAGCACACTCTGTGGCTCCTGAACGCAACAAATGAGCAGCACAACAAGCACCATTCCTCTGGCACAGCAGACAAGACACATGCTGACTCCAGCAGCTGGGCTCCCTGGTTTCCTCTCCCAAACAGAGAGGCAAGGGCCTACCTGCTGATTCCAGTGACAGGCACTGTGCATTCTGTAGAGTTTCCTCTTCTGGAAACTGTGAAGGGGCCTGGTTCGGGCAGATGTGCTGACATTAGTCACAGAGACAGACCTGAGCCTTGGCCTGTCTCTTCTTCTTTTCTTGATGTGCTGATGGTCAAGCAGCCAGCTGCCTGAAGAGGACACCTCTCTATTGTCTGAAGCTCTGCAGTTTCATGAATAATGAGGAGAGGAAATAGAAAATGTCAGATATGCTCCAAATGCACAGGCCAAGGTTTCACACACTGATTAACATTAGCTGTTTAATTCTATGAGAATTTTATAAGCACCACAAGGTTTTAGCATGCTGCTCCAGACAAGTGTGTATGTGCCTTGTTTGCCAGTCAATTACTTTCCTGTCAGGTCAGGAAAGGGAGTTTATCATTGCTCTTCACCTTTGTGCTCACAGAAACAAATGTCAAAATGAAGCTAAGCCCTCAAGCAGATATTGAGTTTTGTTTTTTACAAATTCAAGAACCCTCTAATATTTTTAACACATATGAGCTTCAAGTTACAATTAACATTTCCCTCCATAATGATGTTCCATTCAAGACAGCAGTCATGCTAATGCAAAGGAGACCCAGAGCTCTGTCCTAATACTTTCAAGACTTTCTGGTTTTGCTCAAGAACTGAAACCCAAGTAAAGCTTAACAAACCAGTGATCATTCAGCACAGGGTTACAACTCACTGTGAAGCATTTGTATCAAAATTAGGAACCCTACACCTTCTAGTGTAGAGAGTCAAAATCAAGTGCAAAGATGTGGCCAAAAGCAGTAGAAGCCCCTGCATGTATGTGTAGAACAACCTCACACCATTCTCACCAACCTACTGCCTGTCTGGTGACCAGAACAGGCAACACCACCAGGGAAGAATTTAAAACATTCTCCCATTTGGGTGGGAATGACTCAATGGGAAGAATGAACTTCCCTGTTATAGGTATTCCTGATTTTATTTATATTTAATTTATATCAACATCTGCCTGCAAAGTTGAAGGCTTGCTGCAAAAAGCCCTCTAGTGTGCTTTTATTTTCACAATCCTGAAGACCTTGATCACAGCTCTGGACTGTCTGAGCAGTGCAACTACCCAAGGTATTTTAGCCTTGGTTGATAACAGGCCATCTATCTGCACAAATGATTATTTTGTCTTATGACAAGTCACAGTTTTATTAGTAAAGCTGTGACACAACAGAACATGAAAATGAATTTA
Source organism: Euphonia xanthogaster (assembly GCA_034509185.1). Taxonomy (NCBI): domain Eukaryota; kingdom Metazoa; phylum Chordata; class Aves; order Passeriformes; family Fringillidae; genus Euphonia; species Euphonia xanthogaster. Next base: position 1,177,712 of record JAYDZK010000002.1, read on the forward strand.
TTACAAGGCCACTTATAAATCTTTTTTGACAGGTGGTATTCCTTTACCAGTACATTCTTCTTAAATGAAAAGGCTTGTAATGGCAGTGTGATTAAACACCATCCCATGCTGTGCTGGAGTGGTAACAAGGCTTTACAGGCTTCAATTTGAGCTGTCTTCATGGCACAGCAATATAATCCAATAAGCAACACAGACACATGAAAACAACATGCTAATTAACAGAGGGACTGTACAAAGCACTTAGAGGAACATACCAGTAAGTGCCAAGAAAAAGCCCAAAATACTGAGACGTGACATTCTTAATGTTAACACTGGATTTTTAAGGCTTGAGAAAGAAATACAAGGTTTACAGTCCATGGAAAAGATTTCTTAAAATACCCTCTCTGAATTCTCAGAAATATTTTCTAAGTCAGATGGTCCCAAGCTCAATTCATGGATTCCCACACACCTCTCCCCTAAGTGAGAGACAACTTAGACAGATAAATTACAACAAAAAGCTCCTCGGCCTGGCTCTTCAACTTCTGTGATTTCTGCCTTTGTTCTGGTGGTCTGCCAAGGCATGAGCACACTGTGTGTTACTCATGAAATGGAAAGACTAACTTTGGACAGTGACTAATAAATTAGAAGAGAATTGGCTTGAAGTTACATCATTAGAGTCTCTCATCATGAAGTTAACTTCATACACTCCTAAAAACATTCTTAAAAGCAGGAATTCTTCCTCATATGTCTCATGAAGAAGTCAGATTCAAGACACAGCCTAAATTACTCTCTTCTTCCACATACCCATCTCTATTAGCAACTCCTATTTCAGGGCTATTTTTAGTGCACATCTGAGAGGAACCTTCTGATTTTCTCCTACATCATCTATAAACAACTGATACACCAGGAGCAGGGATGTCACAAGCCAGGGCCCCTTCATCCTTAAATTTAGGGCAGAATCACACAATCACTGTGGAACAGAAGGCAGCTAAGGGAGCTGCCCATCCAAGCTGCTCACTCTAATCTCTTTGTGGGAGGCTCCAGCCTCTGCAGCAAAGCTGAAACAGACGGTGTGGCCAGCTCCTCTTGGAGTCATGAGCCAGGGAATTATGTTCTGCTGCACCCTCTGCCATAAACAGCCCAGTTCTACTTGGAAACAGTTTCTTCATCCACCTGATCTTAATGAAGACCTGTGAATAACAGCATCCTCAAAAATCACATTACAAGTATCTCAGGAGAAATATCCAACACACTTAGACCTTCTGTAACTGTATTCAATTACCTTAATGTTGTTTTGAAACTAATACTTATTACAGCCTGTACTGTCCTTAAAATCTTTGAATAAAAGAGAGAATTACCTAGCAGTATGGACAAACATTTTTCTAAAATACTAATTTCAGCCTATAGTCATCCTGAAAGGAATGTCCATTGTCTATGTCCATCCAGAACAAAATACCTTGAATAGAAAATAGTATCACCAAATTCCTGAAAACGTGGGTGGCAAAGATAAATTTGGCCTTTTATTGAAAACTGACCTGCTTAAAATTAATGAAGTTCCCACCCTGACACTGACCCCTGCTGAGCCATGTGACATTGCTAATGTATTCTGCTAATCTAGTTGGTCAGTTTTCCAGAAATGAAGCTGCACTTGTCATGACAGAATGCATTAAGTCTCCAACAATCACAACAAATGTCTTCCTATATTCTTTCACTACTTCACAGATTCATCTTCCAAGTACTTAAATAGCTATAGTGACTATACATTTATGGTATTTTTAGGAACAACACAAACCCCTACTATTTCCAACCTTACAATCAAGACTTGCCTTCTCTTGAAGCCTGCAGAAGCAGCTCTTTTTTCCTTATTTAATTTTTTAATGGTTATTAGTTCCATATAGATAACTTTACCAAAAGTTATTCTCAGAAAAACCCCCTACCACACTGTCACCCACCTGAAGGAGATACCATTGACCAGCTGTCTGTGTCTACAGGTCTTGGATGAAAGAGATGAAGAAGCTGGAGACAGATTGAGTGGAGCAATTAGGCTGCTGATGATTTCACTTAGTTGTGCACTCTGGGAAAAAAAAATTAAAATTAAAGGTACTTATCCAGACTCAGCAGCTCAAAGGTCCTGGGTCCTTGTTTTCCTACTTGGGATTTCAGTCCTGTACATCATGGAATAATTATATTTCGTTTCTTCCTGTGAATAACCACGGTGGCATGGTTTTCCTTCACAATTATTATGTTCAACCCTACCAAAACCCAAATAAAACACCAACAAGCCACCACCACAACCCTGAGCACTGTTTATACCCTTGAAGGAGTACCCTGAATACATCAGTGACCTCAGTACTGTAACCAAAGGACTTGAAAAGGAAAAAAAGAAACCAGAACACTTTACAGCTGATATTACAACAGCTGCAGCCAGAGCTGCTAACTGGCCATTTGACAAGCATTTCAACAGGGGGAAAAAAAAGGTCAACTGTCTTTTCATTGCACATTTTGTTCACTCAAGGTATTTTTGTTCTTAAAAGAATCCTCTTCATTGCTTATTAGTTTGACAAAGGTGTTTTTATAAAAGGAAGTGTAACTACTTGAGGACTATTGTAATGACAGAATGGGGAAGATCTTTGGTATCCTCAAAAATAGCAACAAGAGGCAACCACCCTGCCACCCTGTTCTGCAAAAACCCTGACTTTCAAAACTGACCCAGAACAAATGAAACGAATGTAGCCAATTTGTTAAGACTAAGAATTACTCCTTCCAAAGCAATGAATTGTGGACTGACTCCAAAAACATTTCACAATGATTTTTTGTTTTAAATGGCAGACCTTAAAGGCTATTCTACAATAAATGTAGCTTGCTTAGAGGAAACTGTGTTCTGCACAGTGAACAGAAATTAAATGTATCTGAAATGGCATACTCCTTTTTAAAAAAAACCCAACCTTTTGCATTACTTAGCTGGATTTTCATTCAGAACTAAGACTGTTTAAAACATGAATTGCTAGAGTTTATCTAGTAAGTTCTCCTTACATTTTGATTTTAAATTCACATTTATGCAGAAAGAGGAAGAAATGTTTTTTTGTTGTTTTATTACAACTCACTTATTTTCTGTTAACATTTAGGTGATGTAGTCAGGTAAAAATTTCACATGAGAATAAAAAGTTCAGGGATGGACATTAAAGCATAGAAATAGCAAGTCTATTATAAAAGAACTGGGCAAGGCAAACAAGATGCCAGTAAAATTGTTACCAGATTGATTTAGAAATCTCAGCAGAATTCATTCTGTAAGGAGTAGTCTCTACTGAATATAACAGCATTAAAAAAATAGGCAGACTTTCAAAACACAAGGAAAAATGTACATGTAGCTATGAAAAGGACTTGAAAACAGTATAAATAAAAATTGCCAGCCTTAGTCACTTTTATTCCACATGACTTTTCTTTTGCCTCACATGCAAAATTCCTTATTTTTAACAAAGGAATACTTTAACACCAGACTGAGGAATTCTGTGGGAATATTCTTCAGGCTGCAGCATTGTTGCTCCTGTCACTGAACAAGAAACTCAGACTTTCAGAGTTAAGAACAGAACTGGCAGTCCAAAAGGCAAACAAATCCCAAGGGTTTTAGTGGGGTAAAAATGAAGAAATCCAACGTGCTATGTGAGATGTGTTAGTCTACTTCCAGGTTATTTTCAGATCAAAGTTCTAAAGATCCTTTATGTACTTTCAGGCAAAAGAAAACCTTGCTGGATTCTACATAACATTTCCTGGAATCAACCATGGAAAACAGCAATTTTGCACACTGCAAAGCAAAGCTCTGCTCACAACTGAATCTCCACTGTAGCCAGTAAACACCTGGAAATCCTCAGCTCCAAACCAGAGTCCCACAGTATTTGAAAAGGCAGATGAACAATTGTATTCTGCTGGAGCTTTTTTTTTTTTCTTAATTTCAAGTGCAATATATCTCTGCTGTCAGCTGTTCTCTTTCATCTCATATAAAGCTTTTCCTGAAACAACCTGTGGAAACTACACTGACCTGACTATAAAGCAGGAACAGGTTTGTGGATGGTTTTTGGAGGCTGCTCTGTGTCCCTTGGAGGGAAACAATGTGGTAACACAGACACATCAGAAATAAAAGGTTAATTTGTAAACCTGCTGTACAGAGTAGTTATTTAAACCCTTCAATTAATCACAACCCAATCCCAGGACTGCAAAATATCTTTCTTTTGGGAAGTCATCACCATGGAACCTCCCTATTTCTAAAGTCAATCACTTGGCTTCACTGATGATTTGTGGAAAGAAAAACTCCACAACTTATACAAGTTGTAAAGTTGGTATGACTCATTTCAGCATTGTTCCCCAAGGACATGCACACCCCTGAAAATTCCTGAGTTTACTTTATCCTCTAACTTGTTGCATATGCATAAAAGACATATGCATATGCATTAAACTGCCTTATCAATTTTATGAGCCTGTGTAGTTTTTCAGTCATGTAGTTGCAATGTGGTGTTTGTAACCTGGATTCAGATTTTATTGTTTGTTTCAGCCTCAAGGTTGGTGGGGCCTCCTTATCTCTCTTTAGTTTGGATGTTTGCACTCTTTTTTAAGTAGTCCTGAACATCTTTTGTTCTCTCTGTAGACCTTTTTGTGAGTACACAATTAAAAGACTAAACAAACAGATTCTAGCTCAATCTAAAATTGCTTTCTATTGCCAGTTAAATGTCCAACCCCCTGTTTGAACTCCAAGTGGGTTTTGTTTTACTTTACCTGTTTCTCTATGTTTCGTAAAAGCAGAGTGGGACTGCTGGGTGACATTTCAAAGTCATGCTCTGGCAGAGAATCCTGGCTCTCAATGGCAGCTTGGCAATTCCCTGTGGTGTTTAATAAAGCTTCTTGCTCTGTCAATTGGATCTGCTTCTTCAAAATGTCTTTTGGAAATGGGAATTCTTCTAAGACCACCATCCCCTAGACAACAGCAATTGAACATGGTTGGTTGACAACAGATTAAGCCTCCTAAATAATTTTTAAGGGGCAGTCAAACCTGGCACATTCCTGTTAAACCCTCCTGATGATTTTCGAGCACTTACGAAGATTTTAAATACACTTCACGTCTAAAATATGGAAATAATAGGCATTAAAAAAACCCCAAACTGCATCAATTATGCTACTCCTTGTACCAGCAATCACTCCAGTGTGATAGCACTGCTTAAACATCTGTGCCAAAATTCAAAACAGAAATTCACACTCATTAGAATATTATACGATAATTTGCCTGCTGATTTAAGAGGAGGTTTTCCTCTAAAAAAATTATCAGCCTTTGATTTGAACTTGGTTTTAGTCTTTGTAGTCAATAAACTCTGCTGGAGACATTTTAAAGTGCTCTCTCTCTCTTATTCCCATCCACGTTCTATGCAAAACATCAAGGCTGTTATTTTTATATAGCAGAAATTACATAATTCTAAAGAAAAGCTTTTTAAAATTTAATAACTAATTTTTTTAAGGTGAGCATTTTTAGTGTTTGATAATTAAAAGTAACTATCCTAAATTGCTTTCAAGATTACTTTTCAAGACCATTTCCACAAATGTGGTCTCAGATGTGGTGTACCATCTAAAGCACCACCTAATAAGAGAAATATAACTTTATATGGTAGGGAAATAACAGTTTCATAAATGAAACTAGAAAAATAATACCCCTATTGTGTTTTCCACAGGACAGATTAGAAAAATCAAAGTCTCTAGTATAATCCTAGGTAATGTATCAGTGGGTTTAAATAGATAAAATGTTAAACAAAATAAAAGCAAAAATAGCCTTGTGACAATCAAACCCAGTCCTCAAATAGTTCCTTGGTTTGTCATTATCTTGAGCAAATAAATTTAATACCAGAAACGCCATCAAACCTCTCCAGGCTTTTTTCAAAGAGAAAGGGAAAGAACTCATTTGCTTTTGAAGTACTAACTGTAACTCAAATATCAAGCAGATATTAAAAGAATGGGATCATTATAATTCTGCCTCAAATTTGTCCTTCTAATGAGAATATCCCACCCAACCAAAAGACAAGGAAGAACGCTGTAATGTGAACACAAGGAAGCCACATTGTATTTCTTTATCCCAGACAGACTTCACCTAGGTGGTGGCTGTGGAAAACGAAGGATCCTGTAGTTTCAGCAAGACCTTTACTGCTGCCTCAGCAGCAACTGGCCTTAAAACATAAAAACAAGTCTCAAAGAGACTTCAAAGAGGAAGGAGAAAAAGTGAAATGGTCTTGCTCTCACTGTGCCTAACTTGTTCCATTGTTTGAATTATAAATTCAAAGCTGAGAAGAAAGATGTTCTCTAAAAAGAAGCAAAGGTGCTTGAGAACTTGGTTTAATGCCTAAAAAAGGCACAAAGATTCTGAATGTCCACCAAGTCAGGGTGAGATTTTCCACACAGATCATCACCTGCACTTTTCCATTTACAGCAGATGGACACGAATCCAGAGCAGCACCATGCTATCTGCAGTGCATTCCAGGAAATTCAAGTAGAGAACTAATTTTGTGTGCCACAACAGGATGACAAGCTGCTTCAACAGCTTTAAACTCCTTCAGAACTTAGAATCTTTAGGTCTTTTTAGTAAAAGCACCACAGGTCATCACCACAGAGAGTCTAAAAGGTCTATAACCAAAATTCTGAGGTCAGAGGAACAGGAAAACACATATTAAAAGTGCTGAAAAAAAGGGACATACACACACACATGCTTCCAATGGAATTTTATTTTTTGCAGTTTTAGAAACTTTTTAGCAAGCATGGAAAGAGGAAAGCAGAAAAGGAAGAGGGAAATTGATAGAGTGTATGGAACGGGAGAGATGGAAGAGGCACGGAAGAAAAGAGGAAGAGTAAAGAATTAGAAGATTAATACAGGTTGTATTACAAGAAATGGGTTACAATCAGTAGGTTCTGGAAATGACTGCCTTCCTCCCCAGATGGAATTGTTTTGTTTTGCAGATATGTATTTTTTTTCAAATGAAAGGACTCTCAAAGACCCAGAGGTGCTACTTCTGTGTCTGTAGAGATGGAGAAGACACACTGTAGAAGGCCTGGAAACAGCCCACAAGTTAATCATGTCCCTTCCTGTTGCATTATGGTGCTCAAGGAGAGGCCTTTTGCTTGAAATCATTGTTCCCTGGCTATGAATCACTTTTTTTTTCCATTCAAAGCACATAAAAAACACTCTGAAACCATTAAACAGCATACAAATTCTAATGATACTGTGTAATTCCTTGCAGCCACTAAATGAAAACAAAGAGCTCTTCTATCAGCCCACATGTCCTTCTGTAGCTGCTGCACTGGTGTACTATAAACATGTACACAAAAAAAAATCCCATCTGAAGAAAATAGGTGCTTGCTTCACTATGGGACACAGTGCCAAACACTAAACACCACAGCTGGTAAAATGGACACGGAGTTTCAGAAAGGAATGTCACTAAAAACCTCCACCAGGAAGATGACTTGGCTCCAAACTAACACACTACCTAAAGAAAATGTGTGACTAAAATCATGTTTTTCCTCTTATTTCTCTGATATTTATTTCTCACTCTCCTGTAGCTCATGTGACCTATGGCATCATAAAGGCTGACAGCTTTTGGGTGTAAGACTGTGCATGTATCTGGTGTTTAGGACAACACCAAACCATGGGCATTCTCACCCTTCACCAAAATATAAAATCTCCTTACACAGCCCCTTAAACAAAGGCTCTTCATTTCTTTGTAAAGAAAAACCTGACTGGGGACAAGCTGGATGTGAAAGGAAGGGCTCTGAGGGCAAAAAAGGAGAAGCTGGAATAATTCTTCTTTATTTGTTCAGAGGGAAATGCTCTGTGAGGTGATCTTCCTCTCCTTTTAAACTCCCTCTAAGTCTCATGTTCCACAATAAACTCTGAAGCATCTTCTTGCTCCTCTCAACTGTGCTTATGTGACTCCAGCACACGCCAGAGAACCCACATGGGGCTCACTGATGGAGAGTCAAAGAGCCCTGCTCTAAAACCCCTCACTATCACACCACCTCACACAGGTTTGGCTTCTTTTATGTCAGAATGACCTGAGGAACCCATTAAATTGATAGCTAGATTACTAATGGTTTAGGAATGCCACTTTCCCACTGACTAGGCAGCTCAATTTACAAAAACATGAATTACACACATCGGAATTTGAGTAATTATTAATCTTTGACCTGCTCAAAGTGCTGTACAAACATTAACCATCTAATCCTCAGAATAAACATGCACTGCAAGTAACAAAAATCCCACCCTGAAAGCCCACAGCACAAAAACAAATAACTGACCATCCCACCTGAAAAGGCAATCTTGCCTCTCCTGCAGAGGGAAAAACCAGTGATAAATACAGAACTGTGTGCTGGGCCCTGAAAGCCACTAACAAAATCACTGTACAGATACAAAGGTAAGAGTTCCCAAACCACAGTCCTATCCTGGTGCCATATTTCAGCTCCTGATGTCTTTCCCATTAAACTCTGCAGGTGGTAGCCTGCAGAGACACAAGAAGTCTAGGGCAAAAAAAAAAAAAAAGAAAGAACAGCAACAAGGAACCAAATACATCAATATTACAAGAAACACTGTCAAAAGATGATTGGAAAAGGCCATTTATGAGCTTACAGACAATACCTTGGTGGCACGTATTTGCCTGTGAAGGTCAGTTAGTTGTTGGATTTTGTATTCTAGTTCTGAAATCTGGGCTTGAAGCCATGTCCAACGGCTGCCAATTCTAGCTCTGTCTGCAAGCCACTTCCATTCAGAAATATAGCTGCTGTGAAGACAAAATGCTGGTTAGTCCAAAAATAAAGATAACCACATTTGCACAAGAACATTTTTGACAGCTGCTCTGCCTCATGTTGCAAGCATCTCTGTTGCTTTCAGAAGATATCTGATTATACCCATCCAGTTTCACATCAGCTTATTTCTGTAGCAACAGAACTTGCCCAAACCAGTACAGTCCATGCTCACTGGCTATTCCCACACTAAGCTAGTTTTTTGTTCTGGATTATAAAACTCAAGAGCTGGATAAACTACCACACTATATCAGTTAAGGCTGATTACAGATGGGTAAAGAATTCCAGTAACTCCACCAGCAAGAATCCAAACTCTTACACCATACTTCCTCCCACAAGCTTTCACAAATATTGTTTGCTAACAACTGGAATCTAATAAAACATCATGCAGCAATGACCAGCTAGATATCAGGTCACTGCCCAAAAACCCCAACTAAGCAGTTACAGGAGACAAGAAGAGGTGGAATTTAAACCTTAGAGGCATATTTTATTTTTATAAGCAAACAAAACAATAAACAATTTATGAACAAAAGCTGTTCATAAATGATAGGAGAAACAAAGTGGTGTTTAAAATGCACAAAACACACAGAACCTGGCATTGACAGGAAGTATCCAGGAAGGTTGGTTCAAGCAGGTACGATGAGCACAGGAAAGAGTATTTTAGAGTGTGCAGCCCTGTGACCACAGCAAGCTTCTCTACAGGTCATCTCATATGCTGAAAATTAAAGCAAACTAAAGCCTTCCACCTCTGAGCCTCCCAGGGAGAAGCAGCATGCCCTGCCCTGCCATGTCTGCAGGGACAATGACAGGAGGCTTCCTGCTGAACAGGGAAGGAGCCTGCTGGCAACAGACCCGCATCAAAACTTAAAAAACCCTTTCACAACCCATAACACTGTCACCTTTCAAAAGGCTTTAAAAACACCAACACTTTCAAGTAACAATACTCTTAAATGCACACAAGCCAGAGAGCAAGGTACTCACATGTGTGGGTGGGAAAAAAGCCCTCCAATTCTGAAATTCTTCATTAACATAAGAAGGGCAGCTGTTCCTGACATCCCCTCATAACATTTCTGCTCAGTCTCTCAACGTGGGGTATTTTGCTCTTTCTGCTAGGAGATGTTCTCCTTTGGTTTAATCCACATTGTTCTGGCACCCAGTTTTCAGCTGACACCTCTAAAGTGACCTCCACCATCCCTGCTGGTTCACCTCCTCTCACTGGGAGCTCCTGGGCTAACAGGAGCCTGTTGCCAACCACATAGCAGTGAAGAATTTGGGAGCAAGAAGCAGCTCATAAATCAGAGTGATTCTACCCTCAGGATAAAGGGCTGATCACCCTCCTTATTGGGAGTCACTCCAAACAATGGCGGAAGTTTATTGTTTTTATGAAGGACTGATCTCCAGAAACTGAAAAGCAAGAAGAAATCAGAAGGTTCTCCAGTCCTTAAGTTCCATCCAGACATCATGTGACTCACCATAAACTTCATGAAACATTGGGAAAAAATCACTCATCCCCCAACTCTCTTGGGAAGCTCACCCAATTGTACAAAAATACAAAATATTCTCCACACATCACTCTATCACAAATGCCCCAGAGCACACGAGGGTAGTGGGGGTCCCTCCAGGACTGGAGCTGGTAAGCTGTCCACTTCTTCAGCTGCCCCTAATTTTTCACCACCATTACACTCAGTTCTCTGACTACACATGGTAAAGCTCAAAAAGCAACTAGTACTGCTTTTTGGCCTTTACCATGTGTAGTAAATGTATTTTACTACAAGTATTTTCTTGCAAGCCACTACTGTGGGCCCTGGACTTCTGATACCTTTGGTCAACATGGTGGAGAAATTCAACTCATCCATTTTTCTTCTCTCTGCAGACACTGACAGTAAATAAGACATTACCTACAAAGACTAGATTATATAAAATATTCAAATTGCGTGAATTCAGATATGCTTGTATTTTAGATAACCTTATCTAGATTTCAGTCATGAGATAAAAGTGTGTGCCCACTCCCAACCAAAACCTCCAACACTTGTAATAGCTGAACAAGTATGTCCAACTATTAAATGACCCGTAAATGCTTTGTCAAGGACTAATTCTTCCAGAACACCTACATAATGTTTGTTTTCAGAATGAACTAACTTCAGTTGCTGCTGAAGCATTAATTCCCCTGGATCAGTTAACTGTTAAACCCCTTATAACCACATAACTCAGAAAACCAGTGTGTGCTGTTTCATGAATGCAATCTCTTCTATGCATTCCTGAGTACAAAAAAGATTCAAAGCAAACTGTAACGATTTTGGCTGACCAACAGTATTATCGCTGATCAACTAACACAAAATCCACTATTTACTGTGGCAGTTCACTCTCAGCCTTTGCTCAGACTATCCAGGAGCAGTGTGCTGCTGTTTTGGAATAACCAACACCAAACCAAGCTATTCACTCCCCACCCCACTCTTACTCCAAAAAGCCAATCAAGGGAATTTCTCTGGTGCTCAAAATTAGCTTGCAATGTCTGTGAAGATCTGCAGCTAGGTCATTCTTCTGGATCCAACCAGGTTGCTACCTCCTATGGGGTTTAACAGGATTTTTTACCTGGCAGACATTTTCCTCTGAAACACCAAACAGCTTCCCAAAACATGGGTTATAGTTCTCCCTGTCATCTACAGACATCAGCAACTGCTCATTACAATTACAATTTCTGGCATGCATGCCTGGTTCCACCATCTCTGACACACTGAGGCCATTCAATATTTTCAGAATTGCATCCAATAATGCGTGTTGATACCAACACACAACCCACATCTTATTTTCCCAAACAAAAAACCTGTTCCCAGCTGAGAACTTCTGCTATGCCATCAGACCTGAGGAATTTATGCAGTAACACCTGAACTCATCAACCATAGCTGTGATTTTTCTCTTGAAGAGAAAATTTATGGGGGAAAAAAATTAGGTAGCAAGGAATTAAGTAGCAATGGAATCAAATTTTTACATCTTCCACAAAATGAAAAGGGACAGTAGGGAGGATAGAAGAAGAAAATCAATATTCAGAGAAAAAAGGCCGTAGGAGAAAACTGAAAATATGAAAAGAGAAAGTCTCTGTGCTTAGATACCCTAGAAAGGGAGAGATTTCAGAAGAATTTCACTGGTGCACTATATATGCTCCCTGTGTGATAGGGAAATCACATCTTCCAAACTGATGAGATTCCACAGACAGCATTTGCCTGCTACAGGGTTCCTGCCAAGGATCACACTACTACTGCTGTTTTATATTAGACACTGAACTGTTACACTTGCACTGAATTGTTAACTCAATTTGGGGACAGAATAAATTAAAAATTCAGCTTCTTAGAGGATCTGCTAGAGTGCTGAATCTTTCCAGTGGCTGGGTTCACAAGCTGGTAGGTGCTCTTCACCTCCAGCTCTGTTTACGTAATTCTTTAGAGCTGAGTTAATGATAAAAGGCCAAATGGGTTAGTGAAGGTGGAGTCAGCCAGAATATTAACTGCCCAGAAAGAAAAACCTGCAAAAGGTAAACAACCAGCAGCACTTCCTCTTAATAAAATAAAAAACCCCAACATGCTGTAATTTGAGTATCTGCCAATGGCTTTTGTTAAAAATATTTTAATATTAATTTTTAAGGTTCTGCTGTCTGCTCCAGCACACCACCATGCTGTACATCAGTTCAACGTGAAGCAGAGGAGCAGGCAGTGCTAAAATGCAGAGAAAGAAACTTCAAGAACAGCAGGGCTGCCTAGAAACGAGCTTCTTTTCTTGCCTTTGAAATGGCACAACATCAATAGATCAACAACAAAACACCAGGAACACAGGCCTAGAAATCCTCTCTAAGTATTACACAACTGCCCTTCAAAAAGAAACCAAGTAGTGCTACATCTGCAGCCCATGCTCAACATAAAATAAGGCAGAACTTACAAAATACACCCCTTTAAAGACCTGTGCAAATGGAACATTATGACAGCACACAAGCAGCATATCAATGCTGTCCAGCCACTGAAGTTTACTCCAAAATTTGTCTGTATACTCTTACAAGGAAATGATGGCTATGGTATTCATGTAAGCTCCAACTCCATCTTATAAATTGGTATATATATATGTATGCATATATAGTATCAGATTCCAATGTAAAATCTGTAAGAACCATATTGGTTTTGAGACATTTTGGACAACTAACAGTTGAACCTGGAAGGCTCATGCCAGATGAAAAAAATCACTAAAAATCAGCAGCAGGCTTTTGGTAGTGGAGGGGTTCCAGCCCTACAGAGCAGTACAGGAGGGGCTGTGCCAGGTGGGGAAATCCAGGACAGAGAAATCAGGTGAGCCAGAGCAGGAGCAGCAGCAAAGGCACCACCACACACTGATGTCCCTGTCCCCTACATTCAGCAAGGGCTGGGGAACATAATGAAGGTATGTTTGAACAGTTTGGTATTTGGGTGTTTTGTAGGAGCCTGGGATTGAATTTCACTGAGTTTTTCTGCTGTTCAGTCTACCCCATGGCCTGGAAGAAAGGGAGTTTATTTTACATATATTCAAACATGGACCTTCAGGTTTATTTGTTTTTCCAACAGCAGAGTCAGTAACTAGAAGTTTGCTAACTGAAAACTGAACTGGTTTAAATTCCCCAACAGAAAACTTCTTTTAACTCACAAGAGCCAGGCAAAGTGTGTGGATGAAAAGAAAATAATTTACAGCTGTTTCAGTAAAAAAAGAGCACAGGTCAATATATTTAAATCCAACATCTCACATCACATTCCTAACCCATATTTAGCAGTATGAATGAAACCCTGTTACAGGAGAGCATTCCTATTTTGGGAAGTCTTTATGCACACTTTTTACTTCATGTGAAAAGGAAAGCACTTAAATTATTTCCTGTATCAGGGGCCCATGTATGCTGATTTTCAAAGGCACTGGGTGTATCCCTTTGAAGTAGATTCTCACTAAATCAGTGTTAGCTATAAACCAATATAACACTGCCCTTGCTTTACAAGAAGTTATAAAGACAGTTCATTGTTGTTTATAAGCAAGTATTTTAATTAAAACAAACACATTTCTCAGCTTAGTGAAAGAAAAAAGCTAGCCATAAAATACTGATTAATCAGCACTTGACATCAAGCACCAAATCCTTCTTGTCTCCAATTTAATTAAGCATACAAGGTTATATATGCATACACATGTGCCTGCTTATTAGATCTGCCATTCTCCTACACTATCTTGACTGTGTATTAAAAAGTTATTAAGAAGAGTCATGCCAAGTTTTTATTTAATATGAATTCAACACCCATCTAACTTAAAAGATTTGAGATTCCCAGCTCCAAGTTTCCCTTGCAGGTTAAAACCTGTCAAACCTTCTGCCTTTCACTAAAACCTTTCAATCTGCCTTCAGCAGCTGCAAAAATATTAATGTAATTACAGGTTAGAAATCAGGATCCCCACTCACAGGAGCACTACTCTGGTATTGTGAGAACAAAGTCCTGCTCAGCAACAAGCTTTTAATGCTGCAGTGAGAGCTCTAAGGCAAAACAGTAAATGCATGTGGGACCCTGAAGAAGTTATTAATACATCTCATGGAAACCCAACCAAGTGAGGTTAAATATATTCTGAGATAATATATGGATCCTGAGTTAAAACAGAAGGTAATGTAAAGCTATCTTTTCTTTCAATCTCCTCCCACATGCCAGTGACAGCAGCCAAGAATTGAGAAAATGGAATTCTTGAAAAAGTAATATATAAAACATTCTTAAATCAGCATATTATTTACACCAGTGAATTTATACTTGTTCCAAAGCCCTTATATTAATCTTCGATGCAAATAAGACATTTCCTGGACTTATAAACTAAAAAGGTGTTAAAGCCAGGAAACAAGTGGGGTTTGTGCCTAAGAGCAGCATTTTGTCTTGGCAGACTCTCTTCCTCCCCTTCCCAAACTCATAATTCAGGTCTCATATCAGGCATGAAGTGAAATTACAGCTCAGTGTGGAAAATTAGGACCTGACCTTGCAAAAACAAACAGCCTCCCTTTGTAACGTGGCTCCAAGACCTGCAATAAACCCTGTCCCTTAAGCAGTGCCAGGTATAGCCAGGCCTGCAGAACTGCACTGATGTTGCTCAGTTAGCCACAAGAAAAAATGCTAGGAAAAATGGAAAATAATCTAGAACAAGCAGATTAGATCTGGAGATACTAGTCATAATGTTTTCTTCCTTCCTGTATTTTCTCTGCTTAATGCTCCCCTCCCCATCACATGTTTGTACTAAAAGCAGATTTCCCATCTTCTCCATCCAACTAGCAATCTAAGGGGGAAAAAATAAAGGAGAAAAAAAAAAAAAAAAGAAAGATTTACTATCTCTCTTCACATTCATTATAAAAGTTTCCAGGCACAACAAATCCTGTGGGCATGGAAAAATGTAACAGAGCCTCTTCATCAGGCTTGAGGTTGCTGGAGGATAATCAGTAAAACATGTCTTTCAAAATCAGAGGGAAAGGCATAAAAACATTTCAGAGGGAAAATCCCACCCAATGATGCAAAAGGATTGTATTTGGATAGGGAAAGGAGAACTGGGAAAACAAGGCACAGGATTTGTCATGAGTACATAGAGCTACTTATTTTGAAGAAAAATCTACTGCAAGCAGGTTTTCTGTCTCATTGATTAGATGCATGTACTACTGTTTGATGGAGTGAGCAGCTGTTTCTTCAAAGAACCACAGTGATGCAGCTTTTGATTCTGGAAGATCACACATGTAGTGTACATAGAAGAACTCTGCACTCGGCAACTTTAAAGGTTTCCCAAATGACAGCCTGAGCATCAGAGTTCTTTGTGGTACATTGTATTTCCTACTACACCAGGCATAGACACAAAATACATCAATAAGAATGAGGAGTTGGCCTAGCAGAATACACACTGCTGCCAGAGTGGAGCTGTGTTGTTGAAAAACTTTTGAGCTCACACCATCGTCCAATTCACCTTGTTTGAAATCTGTGACTATTTCAATGTATAATCTTTCATCTTCATGAACCACAAAGATCAACAAGTTCCAAGTAAATTCAGCTGGTGAAATGTTGTCTGTGTTGCAAATCAAGTGTCAGTTATGAATCCCTAAAGGAATTACTCATGGTCAGCTTTGTGTTGCCTTCCTTGAGTACTCTGTCTGCTCTGGTTTCTAACACCTAACAGTGAGCCAGAGAGCAGCACCTAAAAGCTGCCTCTGAGAAACTACAGAGAAGGACTCCACATCCCCTGAGAGAATTTCCTATGCCCAAAGGATGGAATGTCCTAAAATACACCAAAAGTTACTGCTGGCAATGTGGTGCTATGGAAACTGACAGGTTAAAGACATTCATGAGCTGACAGAAGCAGCAAAATGACAAAGGTCCAGAAGACAGCCAATTGTTTTTTCATATTTCTTTTTAAGTAGACTCTCAAAAGAATAAAATATGTTTTGATTAAACTCTTGAAATGAGATGAGGCTTTCCAATTACACTAGGAGCTACATAAGTTTGTAAAGTGCTGTGAATTGCCTTCACCAGCAAACCAAGGATCTCTCTTGTCTTGAGGATGGAATCTATGTCATGCAGGAACAATGGCTTCAATATCTTACAACAGCTATTTGCAACTGAACAACAAAGGTATTGAAATAGATGGATAAAGACAATCTTACTTGAGCCACAAAGAGTTGAGATACAGCTCAGAAGAGCTTATGTCAACACTCATTGGGAAAAACTCTTTTCAGGATAATGAGAATGAACAGGTTCAAAAGGCTAAAAATAACTCCAGGTTTGTTATGCAGCATGAAGAGCTGGAGCTGGAATCAACTTCTCCCTCCTGATGGGAAACAGACTGTTCTTAGGTAGACATGGTAACTGCAGGTTCCTCCCTGCCTTGCACACTGGATTGATACCTCCTCCCCCCACAAAAAGAATGAGAAACACCACAGTCACAACAGTGATCAGTCAGCAGCATGATTATACCCTCAAGTTAAATGCAATCAGTACACTGAGATATGGGCAGAACCAAAACATTCTTTCCATTCATCACTACATTGTTTGAGCCTTATAGTAACTACAGTTAAATATTATGAAAATTATCACTGAGGAATTCAGAGTAAAAGCCCTCACTATGAAAAATAAAAATTTCCCTACAGGTGAGGAAATGAGTATTGTCTGACCTCCATGGTCCCATTGCATCTGGAAAGCACTTATAGCCAATTCCCAAGGACAGAAAGGCAATTCAAAGCACATAAATCCACTCAGCAGAAATAAAAACGGATATTTTTAAAAATAATTATTTTGCAAACTCAAATATTTAAGGTGTTCCTAACTTTGCTGGCAAGTCATTATGCTTTGGCTGGACTTCAGCATAGTATTTACCATTCTGACAACACATAAAAGAAAATGAAAACATTTTCTCCTCTGTTTTTCAGACCTACAGAGCCTAGCAGAACACAGCAGAGATTTGATACAGCCTTGCTGGACTGAAACCATAAACATGGAACAGGCAAAGCTCTTCCAGTTCCAGAAGCTTACTTGATTTCTTCTGAGCATCATGCTTTTCAGGAAGCAGAATGGGAAGTAAGTGTTTTTAAGTATTTTTTAATTTATTTTTCTAGACACTCTCTAACAGCCCAGGAGAAACGTGGGTATCATGAAGTTCCCACCAAGCTGCTGCATTTCTGAGCAGCTCTCTTTATGTATCACAGTCCTGACTATTATATCCCAACAAACCTTAAGGCATGCTCATCTCTCCAGCTTTGGGAAGAGGAAAGCAGCTGTCCTTTCACAGCTTTCTAAAATTTCTTGACTGAAGAGATTGTGTTTACAGTGTAGCAAGGTAGAGGTAAAAAAAAATAAAAGAAAAAAGGTGGTACCATCATCAGAGAGCAATTTTACTATCTCCTCTTACCCACCATTGATTTGTAATTTGTATTGACAGGATTCCTGCCAACTTAAGACACTACTAGTTAGTGATATGAATTTCCCTCTGGTTCATCCTGAAAAAGATACCAGCAATAGTAAAAACTCCATTGCTACCAACATTCACAGTTGCAGAGTGACTTCAGGAAGTAAATTAATATTTTTAAAATTACAAGCTAAAGAACCAAACTTTTTCAATAGACCAATCAGCAAATACTGGATGGCTTGATACCTGCGCCAGATGATAATTTTTAATTTTTACTCTTTATCACAACATAGTGGATTTCAAGATCCTACTATTGACAATTCTTAATAACTCCAGAGTAAAATTAAAATTATTTTCATTCTGGCCCCAAGTATTTCCAGCCATCACGATTTGATTTACAGCACCATCCAAGTATCAGCAGTATTGATGTAATGCAAACTGAGAGAGTGCAGTACAAACTCTAGTTCTCTGCAATCCAGTAATGCAACTGCCCCTTAAATGCATTAGTTAGAAGTTCTTACTTTCTGCAAACCCAGCTCACACTGTCAGTCTTGCTGATTTCAGTCAGACTGAGTGAGGTTACTCACACAAGATGGAATCTGTAGGTCTAGACCCTTCCATCCTGATTAATAAGTAAGAAGCACATGAGTCTAAGCAGGAATTTAACACTTACGCTTCCACAGTCTGTTCCTCACCATCTTCATCTGAGCTGCTACATGTTGCATCCGAGTCCAGGTCCTTCTCCACCCGAGACAGCAGCCCTCCAGTAGAAAGTGCAAAGCCACGGATTTCACCTGGCGCGACGCTAACTCCGTTCTGTACATCCACACCCAAACTACTCTCCGAAGGAGTTGTGTTGTTTTCTGGCCAACCTTCAGTGCATCTGAGGGAGCTACTGCTCAAAAATCTAGCTGGCTCGTGGAAAACCTTCATTCTCTGAAGCTGATGTTTCACAAAGCATTTCAGCTGCTGATCACAGTGTTTGATAACGTGCTTTGCCAGGAGCATTTGTAAACGCTTCTGAGTTCTTTTGGCGCGACTGATTTCCATTTGTTGCTTAGTGACACACTGGAGTAAGCGAGCATACACCTCCTCCTGGGTGCAGCTCAAAATCCCTTCTGAAGGCCCGTGAAGAATTTGATGTAATAAATCCCCTTTTATTGTTTCAGTGCAGACTTCCAAAGCCCTACCCAAAACCCCATTCTTCTTGTACCATTTACCATTTAAAAGTTGCATTTCTTCTGTGTTACTGCATTCAGTTACACTTGAACCTGAAAGTCTCTGCGTTCCCACCAAGTTTGGAGATGTGGTCTCTGAAAACACTGCCCCTTTGACCTGTTGCTCAGGTTCTGAGTGACTAATATGACCAAATGATGTGTCAGCCCCATTGTGTAATGACCTCCTCATCTTGGAGCAGCCAGGCTCTCCTGCTTTCGTTTGCTTACCAGTTTTGTTGTTAAACGCAGAATTTGTACTCATTAACAAGACAGACTGATAGCACTTGGAGGATGGTGGGGAACCAAAATGCTGCACACTGAAGATATCATTCCTGAGGTTGGGCTCAGCAGTGGGGAACCCCAGGACTGAGCAAGTAATCCGTGCGATGGAGTCCTCTTTTATCTTCTCTTCCACTGCTCTGGAATTTTCCATGCACAAAGCTGTATCAGACTCCATAGCTCTAGAGGACAAAGAAGGTGACAAGTGGATACCATGACCTTTTGTTGTTGCCTCTCTGAGAGCTGGTGTCATTATAGCTACGGTAGGTAGTTTACAGCAAACCTGAAAATAACACGGGCCATGTAAATTTTCTCATTTTCGTGACAAAGTACAAATACAACAACTCTGTTAGACATTTCATTCTCTCAACGTCATTCAAAAATTCCATAAAAAGGGACGTTATCTAAAGAACACAGACTATGTTGCCTCCCAAGTCAAACAAGAACACCCTTTCTGTTTTTTCTTTATTTCATTCAGAGGCTGTTCCATGTGCAATGAAAGCCTTTACATCTCAGGGGAATAACTGTTCATACCTCATTTCATTTTTGATTCTATCAGTCTGAGAAATAAGACCCAAAACGTTCAGGTCTGTCATCTAACCTTGCCCAAACTGAAAAACATGACCTTGAGCAATGTGACTGGCACTATTATGAATGTATTTACTGTAAATCTATATAAAAGAGAGCATTTGATGAATTATTATATATTCTTATAAATACACATTAGAAACTAATCAACAAGGCTAATGCTTTCAAAGTAGAAAACTCCAAGTTCTGAAGTTTCCTACTAAAAAAGAATTCTTTCTTGTGTCTTTGGATACCACTCTATCCATCAGGCACTGTCTGTGAAATACATACAGATTATTTTCCATAGCAAATTGAGAAATGACAGTTCTCCTTGACAAATCCTTTTGCTTGTGGCTTGCCAATTAACAAAGGGCTCCCAGACTTTGGGATCAAAAGACCAATGTCAACCTTCACCCCTTCTTGCCAGCAGCTATGCTGCCAAGTCATACTGTATCTATTCCACACAGGAATCACTCGCACTGTACTTACAGCTTTGTTTAGGAGATGGTGAAATAAACCAATTTAATGATTTAATTGAACATGGCCTGCAGAAGCCTGAAATGTAGGTTCCTGTTTCTTCATTAAGAAGCTAGAGATGAAATCAGAAACCCTATGAGAGCAGCAGCAAAAGTGAGTGCAGCACCGCAATGCCACAGTAAATTCTGTGGAATTGTGCACTAGTTGAGAAGCACTTCCAGTGCCCTCCTTTTCATGTCTCCAGTTCCTTGATCTCCCCAGCAACTGCCTAGCTCAGCAACTTTCAATGCACAGATCCCATAAGGGGTCAATGATTCTGAGACTACCACATACCACATATGGATCTTAAGAAAAGACCTCTCTGAAGCCTTAGCTTGTTTATAACTACAGTTTTTTTACGCTGAAGGTGCAAACATTAAAGTGAGATGTAGAAACCTAGGGAGCTGAGAAATACCAGTTTGGATACTTGCTCCTTAACCCTCAAAATGTGAAGCAAAACATAGAGAGCCACACGCTCCAGTACTGCCTTACCACCCTGTGTATGTTTTATTCACCTTTCATTGCTCCATGTGTACCTCATCCACAAGGTTTTCATCACTGGCACCAGGTTTGGTGGTCTTATTGCTAATCATAAATGACACCATTAAAATCCCCAGGATTTTAACCTTTATAAATAAGCTCCTCTTCAGCCTAAAGAGGAGCTCAGCACAAAGTCCTCCCAGTGGACAGCTGTTCAGGAAGAACCCCATTCTGGGATTAGACAGGGCAATGCACTGTTGAGAGCTGGAGCCCCAGATCCTGAAGGCTCTGGTGACTCAGTAATGCTCTCAGCACCTGGCTGACTCGTGTCTTTCCTCTTGTAAAAGCTAGCAGGCCTGCAAATCTGAAAATCCAAAGGAGTGTGAATTCAGACACCAATTGTCCCCCCGGCCCTAACATAATGGCAAATAACTATAGCAAGTCAGAGCAGCTGTGCATGGCTAAAACATAAGGGGAGAGAACTAAACAGTTCCTTGGTGGGGTTGATGTGAGCTCAGGAGTCCCTGTGTTTGACTCTCCCTGAGAATTCCAAGAAGCTCTCCAAGAGGAGCACCACCAGCCTGGGATCTACATGCACCTAGCAATGAATTTATAACTGTTCCAACTTTACCATGCACCTCCCTTAGTCTGAGTGCTTTGGTTTAGCTCCTGAAACCCAGGAAACATCCACACACAGTGCAGCTGTTCAGGCAATAAAGTACTTTGGAGATGTGGATCACATACCTGTATGAGGATGGAGGTTATTCAAAGAACTGGCAGCACAAAACTTCAGAGTGCTGTGTTTTAACCCCATCACATTCCCTCAAACACATTCACTTTCACTGTACCCCTTTGGTACAGTTTAAGACACTCAGGTGTGCTCATCTCACTACAGAGACATCAAAAAGAACTTATAGAAGCTGGTACTGCCACAATGTCCAGCCCTTGGCATTTCTCCAAAAAGTTCATACATACACAAACACACACACAAAAATGTCATAGGCACAGGAGCAAAACAAAGTATCTGCTGCAAAAAAAACTATAAACAAATTTTAGTACAAGTACTTGGCTTGACAGAAGTTACACAATTTACATTTTCACACATTTTATTTAATTTTGGCAGAAAGCTACAAAAATTATTTCATTCCAGCATATTGGAAGTGAGTTTCCAGAGCAAAATCTACTATCTTGGAGGGGGAAAAAAAATAAAGGCAAATAGGGAGGAAGACAAGTACTGCAAAATGGTATACCACAAAGGTATTTTCCTTCTGGGAAAAGCTTTTTTGTCATAGGTAAACCATTTCACAGATTTCTTTTGCATTGTGTATTACTAGGGGTTTCAAAACCAGAACAGCTGAAATTCTGCTAAACTGGCAAACAGTTCGCTTTTCATCTACTATATAAACACTCCACTTGACAGACTAAAAAGAACTGACATTAAATAAGTGCTGGGGAAGGGAAGAAACAGGTACCAGATATACACAATAAAGCAACTGATGTTTAAGGTGACTTTATGCTTATCCTCCCCTAATGCTTTAATTACCCAGGAGGATCTAGCTGGGAATTGCAGTTTACCACAGCAGGACCTGCACCCTGCTCCCCTCCACCACTGCAGCTACAGGTTCCTAATCCCCAGTGGCTCCTGCTCCTCTACCTCTCCTCTCCCTCTGCTGATTTCTTTGCCCTCCCTTGACACTTTTTCCTTATACCCTTCCCCTACCAGGCTTACCTCAACAGAATCTGCCTAAATCCTGAAACGAGTGTCTTCATGTTGTGATTAACAGCACCCTAGTAAAAGAAACACAACAAAACCCAGCCACAACTCAGCACACAGGGTGGCACTCCCTCCCTTCCCAGCTTTTGTTTACAGTCCTTTCACTTTTTGACTCTTCTCCCCCTTGCATAACGCTGTCACTTTGGTTACACAACACTGCAGACAGTGTTCTGGGGGATTTTTGCTTGGGGGGGAGGATTGCTTGGTCTTTTAGTGGATTTTTTTGTTTGTGATCTTTTCGTTTCCAATGACAATAAAACTCAACTTGTGGGAGGCTTTTTAAAGCTCCTCTGCAGCAGCCTTCTCTCCTTGTAAATTGAGTCATTTTTCCTCATCATAAACACTTTAAATTTTCTTCTTAATAATGAGATTCCTCGAGACCAGGAGGAGATTTTTACGATTATTTCTTTTTGTTTTGAAACTCAGAAGCCTACAAACAACATCTCAAATGAATATGACTGCTTCCAGTTTATTCACAGATTAACAGTGTTTCAGATAAGCCAATTTCCACTGTTTATTCCTTGCATAGGTGGCATTTCAAAAGCAAAGTCCCTGACAGCAGCCAGCCTCCAGTGAAACACCCAAAATGAATCTCAGCAAGAATGCTCAAAAATACTGTAGTTCAACTTGTTTTAAGGCCTCTTAGAGACAACCTGCAGAAGAGAGGGCAGCCTCAAAAGCAAATTGCAACACAACTGCCAAAACCTGGTTTCTTACAGCTTTGTGCTGTTTGTCCTGTAATCCCCAGCCAGCTCCTCCTGGGCAGCCTTCCTGATAATCACTGGACAAAAATAAAGTGCTCTGGCAGGCAGGCACTGCTACAGCACTGCCTCAGCAGAGTGCAGCACACTGGACCTGAGCCTGGCCAGCCTCTGCCAGCCTTGCCTGGTGGCAGGCATCCCTCAGCCTTTAACTGCCCCTCCCAGCTTTTGGAAAACCTAGAGGATGGTAGTGATTTCTAAGAATAGCAAGAACAGCTCGACAGCACAGTGTGCATTTTCTCATGGAATAGTCTGCAGCAACGACCCTATAAAAGATATTGGTCCCACTGGGCATGTCCTGGTTAGGAGTATGAAAGGAAAAGGAAAGAAGCCCGTGTTTAATAACACACCTGGGACCAGCCTTTAAGAGTGAAAAAAAAAATCATTTCAGTAGGCAGCTTTTGTTTTCACTTCAAAAGCAGATCAGTTACTGATGATGTGTATTTAAACATTTTAGTACTTTGTTCTATTAACAGATTGGGAAAAAACCCATAAAGCCCAACAGGATTTGTGGGGAGTCTCCACGTTCAGCTCACTGTGCAGGCACAACTATCCAGACAAAACACTCTAGTGATTTGTACACCCCAGAAGATATAAGCACAAATTCCCCCTACTTGGAAAAAAAACCCAAAACCAAAAAAACCCACTAAAATACAGCACACTACCCTCCCCAAAAAAGGATCTCTCTTTGAACACTAAGAGATCTCCATTTAAGGCAGACCACCCAAAGTTTCAATCATAAAAAACATCCCAAAGGAGGCACTTCAAATGGAACTCATCAGTACTAACTTATGGTAAAATCCATGACTCATTAAAATATCTGAATAGGTTTGTTTTTCTCCTTGTTCAGATCTGATTCTGAACAGAGAATTGATAAAATTTCCAAGTTTATTACCACATCATCAACTAATTCTTCAGTCTATAACACCATATTTGCAAAGCAACATCTGAAGTCATTTTTAATATATGTTAAATGCTTTTTGTAGTACAACAGGTGCCTCTGTAAGAAAGTTGCACATATGTCTCTAACAAAAATATCTGCAATACTTTCTGGTACCTTTCATCGTAAATTCCATATCAGTGTTTCAGAGACTCTTTTGAATTTCAGCCTTTGAAGAGAGGGCTACAAAACCTGGTTTTAAATGAGACCCACTCAGCTCTTAAGACACTAATTAAGATGACTGGAATTTAAGCTCCTCAGAACATCCCCCAGGATTTCAAACCATGGACCAATACAGCAGGAGAGTCCTAAGGCACACAGACTGCTCTCTGTGTAATTTTTACTATTTCCATTTTATTACACTAGCACAAAAAGGAAGTATTTACGCTTTGACAAAAGGCATACTTTAATAATTGGGATTTTTTCTTTTAATTAGCTCACATCGCAAACTGGAAATTGAAAATTCCCATTTTGAATTTGCTTCCCATTAGAGAGGGGTAGGTTCGGAATACCTCAGTCAGTGCTACATTTTTGTGGGGGGGAGATGCTTCATTTTGTAAAAAGTGGATGGAAAGTCTAGCTCGGAACCACTGAGGAGGTCTCAAGGCAGGCTGCAGGACCTGGATCTGAGTTGCTTGGCTAACTACTCCATCCAAAGCGTGCAGCCCTGTGCGCGGTGCCAGCCCGGGGTCCCCCCGAGGCACAGCACCGGGTGGGTACACGCAGATTCCCAGCGGGAAGTTCCCACGCGCGCTTTAAATCCCGGTGGGAACACGCGGGGCGGAGCGGCCCCGCCCCTGCAAGCCCCGCCCCCGCCTCACGGCCGCCGGCCCCGCCCCGCCGCGCGCACGGACCGTTACCCCCGCCCCG
>JAYDZK010000002.1:1202966-1218997 GCA_034509185.1 Euphonia xanthogaster
CCGCCGCCGGCGCCGCCTCAACCCCGCACAGCACGTCGCCCGCCACGGCTCACACTGCCGCTCTTGAAGAGTCCGCGCCCAGCTAAAGCGCAGCGCGGCGGGGCGGGGCCTCCCCCGCTCCTCAGGGGGAGGAGCGCGGCCAATGGGGGCGCCGGGGGGCGTGTCTCGGGTCGGGGGCGTGGCCTCCCGCCATTGGCGGGGCCCCGCCTGACGCGAGGACGCCGCCCTCCCCTCAGCCCCCCCGCGCGCCGGGGCCGTGTGGGAGGGGAGGGAGCAGCGCCGCTCCCCGCTCCCAACACAGCTTCAACTCTTAACGCCCGGCCTGACTAAAGAGCTAAAAAACCCTCCTCAACACACACAGTGCAAGTTACTACGCCAATAAATAGCCCTCAAGTTCATCTGCATCACACTCCGAACTCCCCCTCAGCGCCCTGAGGTGAACACGGGCACAGAGGGAGAAGCCCCGCTTTCCCGCGGGCTTTGAAGTAACCGCAGACAAACGTGAGATTGCATAGAAATGCTTTATTATGTTTATTTGAGCAAAGTAATTAAAATAAGGCATTCCGGGTTAGATGTAAACATAGAGGTCAGCAGCACGGCAGGTGGCTGCTGCACAGTGAGCAGGTGTATGGCAACAACAGCAAGAGTGTCAAGGTCTGCTTCTCAAGGGGAAATACAAATTCAAAGTTACATTAATATTTAATCTTATTTGTTATGAATATGGTTTCTCTCGAGATTTGATTCTGAAAAGCAAGGTTTGGATTCAACACAATGGGTTCAAGTCTGAAAGAGATAAAACTGCCTTTCACCACTGCAGCTCTTGACACCCAGAGAACTACTCCGTGTTGTACAAAGGCATTTAAATTTTAAGTTCATTAAATATTAGACATCCTGCATGTAAGCACATTGCTATTACTAGCATGTGCTTTAAGCATCACTTCCTTTAAAGAACATTATACAGCATATTTATTTTACTTACATTCTGATGTCTGATTTTATGCCATATATTAATATAGAAAAGGATTCTGCAAGACTCTGCAAAGTAGTAATCATCTGCCCTACTTGTCACTGACAATGTCTCTAGCAATAAGTTCTTTCATTATTTCATTGGTACCACCATAGATTGGCTGAACACGGGCATCCACAAAAGCTCTGAGGGAGGAAAAAAACAAAACAAGGAAATATTACAAACAATGCCTCAGAATGACCATATAATAATAATAAAAGAGCATTTTACCTTTAGAGATCCCTCTTTTCAAAGTACACTCTTCCCATTGATAAAGTGGTTCTTATTTTCTAAGAGGATTCAACTACCTATTAAATATTACAACTTTCCAGGATGCTGTGTGCCAAACCAGGAACTGGGTCAGCATCTCTTCCCTGTTTGTTTAGAGTGTAAAGTCTCCACTATTGCCTCTAATTAAACAAAAAAAATGAAGCCCTATAAACCCAGACTCCTGCTGCTACTCCACTCCCAATTCTTGTTCCTGGTGACAGCACACAGGATGATGACAGAGCTTTTCCATCTCCATTCTGCTTCCTCACACAGGAGCAATGGGGCATTCTCTGGAAATCTATTTATTACTGGACATCAGAGATAATAAAACCCTGTGTGGGGGAACCACTGTGCACACAGACAAGCAGGGGTTCAAGGACACCCCAAACTGGCCTTCCTTTAACAAGCCAGTGCAGATCACTCACAATTGCACTCCATGAAAACACGGAGGAACAAGTTATTTTAAAGCAACATTTCATACTCAATGTATTTAAAATGTACATAAAATATAAACTTTCTCAGTTTAAAAAATTAGCTTCCTTGTGACAACTGCCCAGCAGTCCTGTGTTTGCTATTTCTCCTGTCAGATGACCACCTCTTTGATATATTTAATAAAAATAGCACAAAATCTCTACTTAGATTAGTGTGTCACATGGCCTGTACACAAACTTTACAGCTAACACACAAGGATATATACAAAAGCTCCATAAATGGCTCCAAATTCATAATGTCAGAAAAATAAATGGGAATGGCAAATTTCTTTGTCTACATATAAATCTCTTTAGTTCTTCATTTTAAAAGGTGTAAAAAAGCTGAATGCAGCCAGGTATGCCCTTGATTTAACTACTTGATACTCAGTGGTAGAAGAAACATGTTTTCTTCACCCATATGCATTTAATTTCAGGTAAAACATAAAACTAGCTCCCCTCATTTCTACCTTTTATAGTTTTGCTGCTGTTTTTTCAATTAACATTTTCCTCTAAAAAACCAACTTTTGTGGGAAAAAAAAACCAAAAAACCAGACAATAATTGCTGAACAGATTTTGAGTTATTTGGAGAATCAGAACAAAGCTTTCCTGCAGACATCTGTACAGTAATTTCAATTAAACACGATGAGAAAATGAACAGTAAATCACTACTAACACTTAACAACAAACACACAGATGCAGAGGAAGTGCCTCATTTGACTTTGCAGGTCACCTTTCATGGTACAATCTGAAATGTTACACTCACTTTGCAATTGGATACTCCCACATGTACCCCCATCCTCCGTGCATCTGGACGCACTGGGTAGCGATGCTGTTCTGCAGATCAGAACACCTTAAATGGCCAAAAGGAAATTTGCTTTTAGAAGGACATCATGTTGCAAAAGATAAAGATATGTTCACAAGACAAAAACAAAATATTATTGGTAAGAAATAAATACTGCTCAACTGAATGCATTAAAGGGTTGTTCCCTTTAGAAAGGTTTCAAAACAGACAGGCTTGTTTACCTTTCTCACAGGCCAAGAGAATCCTTCTGTGAAGCAAGTTGGTACAGTCTCTTTTCTTGTCAAATCACTCAGCTTTGTCAGAATTAACAATAATCCAGGCTTCCCCCCACCACTGCCATTAGCAACACACCAGGATACTCTCTGAGCATAACCATCACCTGGGCATAATTTATTTTCTGCAATAAAACTTTCCCAATAGCTTTTTCTGCAATAGCCTTCAATTCTTAAAACATACTGTAATTCTCCAACAGCATTTGTTGACTACAAAATATGGATTTAATAGCAAAAAAAAAAAAACCAAAATGTTTTTTCCAGCTCAAGCTGTAGTTAGAAGACATGAAAAAAAAACACTTTCTAAGCATACAGCTTTCAGTGACAACAGAAGAAATGAAAATGAAAAGTTAATTGCTTCTCCTGGAATAATGGTCTTTTCCCCAAACCATCCCCTCATTCATTTAAATCCTTACAGTTTATGATGCCAAATGTAATTTTGCAGCTGTGAGCTACTGCTACTGTCTTTCCTAAATATATTCTCAAATTCAAAATTTTAGGTATGTACCACAACCTGTCACCACAAGAAAAAACAAACCAAAACAACCCTACAGACCTTTTCCAGATATGAAAAAAGAGAGGCACAAACCAGGTTTTAAACTCCTTCAAAGCTCTAACTCAAGTCCTTGACCATACAAAAAGTTTGAAGGAAAATTCGAGACTGGAGAGAATGTCCCACTACATTAGGGAATAAAGCAATGTTACATTCAAACATTTTCTGGACCATTTAAGTGAGTCTTATGGAAGGGTCACAGGGACACCACTGGGGAAAGAGGAAGCCCACAACAAATCCTGCAGGTAAACAGCTGTGAAAGTGAGGGATTTTCAAAAGCCTAGCTTAGATAAATTTGTTGAGGAAATGAGTCTGCATAACTCAGCTGGCATTAGCTGCCTCCTCCTCCTCAAAATGGAATGCCTCTGCTTCTGTACCTGGTACTGCCAGGAATAGCAATCAGAACCCTCCTTCCATTGTAAATATTTCTGCTCCCTTCCTCTATACTTACTTTGAAAAGCCTAAAAACTCTAAGTGTCTGTATCTTCCATAAATTTCTTTGCTTGTGTCTCACGTGGGTTTTCTCCTCCCATGTTTGCAACAAGCTATAACTATACAAATTCATGTACCATAACTTAGATGCTTCCAGTTGTTTTGCTCTGGTAAAGCTAAGTTAACACATGACACCACCAAGTACAGGGTGAGGGAGAAGTAGCTCTGGACAATACAGGAAAGCACCGATCAGTCTCAGTTACAGCACCAGCTGTAGCCAAAACAGCTGGTTTTATTTCTTCCCAAAACTAGACAGCTTTGAAAACTGGCTAGGCCAAACAGCTATTCTTAAGGAATATTAACTAAACAGTATCACAGAGCTTCAACTATATTTAAATTTGGCTCCAAATACTCAAATTTTGCTTAAAATAAAAAACAAACAAAGACACATACCCCACTAAAAAAGAACAAAGAAAAGCAAAAAAATACCCAGACTAAATACAAATGGAGCAATTGAAATTGATCTGGTTAACCAAACCTAGTTCTCAGTGTAACTCTGCTTTTTGTTGCCCACACCATCAGAGTTAAGCCCGTGCAAGTGACGCTCCCGGCTGACCGTGAGCACATACCAGTACTTGGCCATGGAGGCTGTGGCAGAGTCCAGGCGTTTGTCTGCATGCAGCTGCAAACAGTTGTCCATAAAAGCTCGGCCCACACAAATCTGAGTCTTTATTTCGGCCAACTTGTGCTGTACTGTCTTGCTTTGGAAGAGGATAGAGAGCAGAGAGGGAAAAAAGCACAGTGCAGTTTAGTAGTTAGGTAGAAAACAGAGCATTTTCCAGAAGGATTGCTGTTAGGAATCACTATTTCAAACTCTGGCTTTGTACATCAGAAGACACCAGACAACTGTGTATTCACCAGTCCTATTAGACAAAGTTACTGCTCTTTACTTCTCAAGGTCAACTCAAAACACAAATTTAAGAGAAAAAGCACAAGAGAAGGGGAAAACAAATTCCTAGAGAGCACATGGCAGAAGGCCCAGAGTGCTCTGTCACTCTCAGCTCCCTCTGGCGAGGGAATGTCCTTCCATTCTGTAGAGCCATGAACTTTCCCAATTAATTACACTTCACCATCTGTTGAATGCTTTTTCTATGTATTCTTCAGAGTTTAAGCTACATGCAAAGAGACTGAAGCAAAAAATAAAAGGAATTTTAGAATACCAAAGTTTCTCAGCACCGAGTTCTGTCACACTGGAAAAGAGGTTTAGATAGAAGAGGCAAAATCTATCATAAGGTTATGTAAAACCAGACCAGGCAGGCATTCAACCACCTTCTTGTAATTCTGGTAGGGAGGGGATAAAAACATCACCCACTAATAAAAGTTCTTTCTTATTTCAGTTCTAGAAATATATATTAAAAAAAAATAATCTTGCTTCCCTTGACAATAAATACACTGGCCCAGTGTACTACTACAAGGAAAGAATTCATTTCAAATGCTGTAATGTGGCATGACTAAATGAATTAGCCCAAGGCAGAGCTCTAATTGGAAAGGATTTTTATTTATAATATGCACACTCAAGTCATCAGCAACAAAAAGAGATATGCAGAAATTCATTATTTTGGCAAAAATAATATACTTTTTGAAATTTTTGTCCACCTGCTGGTGGCCTAGCCTAAAAAGAGAGACTATTTTGGAGATCTCTGCAGAGTGAACTACTACAAATAGGAAGCATCTCCTACCTATATTTAAACAAGTTAAAAGATAGCTCTTTTGTGTTTCAGTCACACAGTGAAAGTTCCAGCTGGAATTACGGATTCCTGCAGGTTAACTTTAAAAACTATGAAGATCATAATCCCCTGAAGGATATCTAGCATTCCAGCCTCTTAAAGTTTCAGCTCTGGTGCTCTTCACAACTAAAGATTTGAGTTTGACAAAGTCTCAAGATGTAGAAATGGATTTTTTTGTTAATTATTTCAAAAGTGTATCAAAAAAAGAGGCAGCCAACATCTTTAGCCTATATGAGTCAGTTCTATCCTAGAAACCAAACATGCAGGAGCTTGGCCTCCTTCAGCCCTAACAGTTTATGTCCTTGTCAGGAAAACTGTACCACAGCAATCCTGTGGAAAGCAACATCTATTTTATGACTGCAGCTAAAGAGTGTAGGCACAAACATCTCAAAATTCAATTACCTACCCCCATCAGGAGGGAGCTCTGCCCACAGAGCATCCCCCAACATTTTCACATGCACTTACACAAACACCCAGACTGCTGCTGGCTGAGGAATCTCATCACAACATTCATGAAGCACCTCCACAGCACTCAGGCAGCAAGGTCACTGCTGGGAGTCCCCCTCCTCCAGGAGCATCCAAAATAATTTTTCTGCAATGCTCTGTGTGCAGAGGAACACCTGCACAGGCTGCCCCCAGGATTTCAGGCACAGACAAATAGAAGCAGGTGGATGGACCCTGTGATTAGGACCTCTGGCAGTAAAATGCAAGCCTCAGATGAACAAGGGAATCATTCCTCAGCTGCAGCAAGGAGCCAGGATACTTCCTGCCTAGCTACTTCTCTCTCAGAAGCAGCACTGCTGGGAGGTTACCTACCCAAGTCATGACATACATACGTTAAGGCTTTTCTGGTGCTTCTTTAAAATCATTATTTTTGCATTTCAAAAATGAAAAATAGGCATGGAGGCAAAAAAACAGCCCCAGTGAAAGCTTTGAAAATGACCCTTTTAAAACAGCCCAGTAATTTTCATTTGGTCCCTACTTCACATGCACAGCTGTACAGCAAACACACACTAGAATCTGCAGTTCTAACTCACCTGCAAATGGGCAATTGTTTTCCCAAAAGCTTTTCTTTGCCTCACATAATTCCTTGTTTCTTCAAACATGAATTCACAGCTAGCAAGAGCCATATCAGCAATTAGCAGTCTTTCCTTTTGAAACACAAATTACAGAATGCAGTTGAGTTAGTCCTACATTTCTCCACATCAGATGAACAATTAGGACACAGATGTTCAGTGATGTTCATTAAGGGAGTGGGAGCAGAAGTCACATAAAACATCAAACCATACATACTGCATTACTGAAATTAATGAGTTGGACAAATGCCTTGCTGTCTAAAGCTCACTTTTAAGGCTTTACTGGCGTAATGCTCCCTCACAATGACTCAAAAAATAGCTACAGATTGACCACAGGAATCTTACTGACTGAAATATTCACATCAGATTCTGTTTCAATTACTGGCTTCCACTGCTTAGCTAAAACAACAACTGTATTGAACAATTTCAATAGGACAACTCTAGGGGGAAAAAAGTCTACAAAAAATGTATTGTTTTTCCTTCTTCATTGTACAGTGAAAAACAAAAACTACATGCAGAACAATTTTTTCTGGCAACATTGAAACAGTCTGATGCATTGCATTGAATCTGTCCATGGGACATCTATTTAAAGCATTAAAAGATTTCCTTTGATCAGGTTTTGTATTCACTCACAGCATAAAATTAAAAAAGATATTTTTCTATCTTTCTCCCTTTCTTCTTCTAATTCTCTTTTCATGGAACATTTTGGGTGACGTAACATTGGACAGGTTTAAAGGTTGCTAAGTTAAACAGACTAAGTTAATGCTAAGGCAAGTGTTTTATATTAATTGGGTGTTGCACTACATCCTCTGTCAAAGTTCCTTGATTTTCTACATTTTGCCAGTAAACTTGTATAGTTTTGACCTCTTGAGAATATCTGCTTGCTATTTCTCCTGCAAGCTTAACACATAGAAATGTTTTGGGGTTTTACAAAGGCATCCCGCTTCAGCAACCCAGGTGGCTCACCACAATACATGAACTTCACAACTAATGACAAAATCTGTCTCTGTATCCTTCCTGCAGACAGCAAACACTCACATTCCTTTTACCTGAGGCAGCTCTGCCATCAGATAGTAGAAGCCTTTGTTCTCTTTTCCAAGCAAGGCACTGGCTGGCAACCGTACATCTTCAAAAAACAGCTCTGCTGTGTCCTAAGAGGATTAGAAAGGCAACAGTTGAGTCTGACACTCTCATCCCATTAAACTAATTTTTTCCTATTGTTTTCTTGCTATTGTGCACCTTACCTTGAAATTCCAGATTTAGCCTGGAAGGATCCTCCAGAAGTCATCTAGCTTACATCCTACTCAGAGCAGCTCCAGAAAAACAATCAGCTGAGGGCCTTGTCTAGTTAAGCTTTCCAAAGCTCAAAAGACAAAGGCTCCAGACCTCTCTCAGCCCCTGTGCAAGTCCCCAACCACTTTCCTAGTGGACCTTTTTTCCTAATACCTGCTAAGAATTTTCCTTAATGTAACTTGTCTCCTTTGCCACTCTCCTGCTCAAAGAAAGATCAGGCCCCACTATCTCTATGGCTAAACCCATCAGTAAATTCCTGTTCTTTCAGGCTTCTTCCAAGTAAATGCATCCAGCTTCCTCAGCCTCTCTTTGCACATCACATGCTTCAGATTTCCACAGGCAAAATCAGGATCCATTACATTGCATGTTTGTGCTCTGAAGTCTAACAAGCTCCATCTTATATTTATTTAGCATTTGCCAGGCATTAAGTGGGCTTAGACTTTCTCCAAATCTATTGCATTAGAGGTTGAATGAACTCACTTGAGCTTTCAGGCCAATTTTGTGAAGTTTGCGCCCCTTGATGAAACCTTTTGTTCCATTTTCCACCAGAAAAAGGCTGATCCCATGAGCAGGGGATCGGGCCTCCCGATCTGTAACTGCAACCACAATCACCACGTCGCTCATCCAACCATTAGTGATGAACACCTGCAAAAAACCCCAGAATTTAGAATAAAGCAAGGTGGATAGAGGTTACAAGAGATCACCAAGTGGCAGAAAGCAAAATTACATTGACACTTTCAGAGGTGAACTGAAAGGCGAGGTTCAAGTATCCAGAAGAATTTCAAGCTTTAGATATTAAGTGTTTAGGAGCAAGGCAGACATTAATTTGAGAAGTATTGGGAAGGGACAGAAGTGTGAAGTTAAAGAATGCACAGATCTGTTTCTTCTGTCTGTCCCATCATAAAGAAGGAATACAGTAGCAAATGTAGATATTAAATAAACACAGAGGTTCTCTTGTCTAGAAATTAAATTATTTAGGCATAACACTCAAAACTATCAACAGCTTCTTGTCACAGCTGTTTACTATTACCCTGCAGAACAACTCATGAGCCTGTCAAATGGATCCATCTTAAGTCCAGCCACAGAAAGCTTTCTGTCCTGCGTGGCTCCAAATGAGTGGCATGGGCACCTTTTTAGCACCTATGCATATGTATCTGCTTGCACACATTCTCACCACTGAAATTCTGCTAAGACCAGAAGTCTCTATCACTACTATGTTATCAGCAGCAGTACAAAAGAAGATTAGGACATTTCATAGCTTTGAAAAAAATGGTCTGTTGAATCTACACTCGCACTTCAACACTATTTCTGCCTTCTTATTTTTCATTATGGTAATGAAAAAACTGCTTTGCCACAACTTGACACCACAGTGAGAGCAACTAATGCAGCTGTTTTGGTTTTTTTCTAACATGACCAGCAAGCTCCTGAATAAAGATTGCATTGTGGCAAATCAAGTTTTCACTCAGGCCACAGAAGATTTCACAGCAGCAGTATATATACCTTATTGTTAAACATCAGTACTAAGAACCATACTGTTCATACTACACAGCACATTTTTTCCCCTCTCCTTCACAGTTTAAGGGAAAATAAGCCTTTTAATAGGCTTATTTTAAAGCTACAAAAAACAACCTATACAAGCCATCCCATAAATCAGTTTGTAAATTGCCTGCAACAGACACATCAAGACCTGCAAAAAAAAAAGGTAACTGGGAAAAAAAAAAAACCCACCTACAACATAACCCACACAAAAAACCCAAACAAATAGCAAAAGGATTGGGAGGAGATGCTGAGAGCAGTGCACATCCTGCTGCATTCAGCTAGATGTGTTCAGTTCCTAAAGCCTATGAGCAGCATGTATGACAGTGCACTTACCTTACTCCCATTAAGAATCCAGTCACTTCCATCTTTTTTTGCATATGTCCGTACTCCCTGCAAGTCACTGAAACAGAATTCAAAAGGTCCTTCAAGAAACCATTCCAGAAGCTGCAATTTGTATCTTGGATTCTATCCAGTACACAATAAGGTGGATTTTATACCATCCAGACATGGGCTCAGTGAAAGAATAGTGAGACACCATGAAATAGCTGAGTGTAACAGAAACCACGAGCAGGCTGTGGAAGAGGATGATAAATCTATGCAACCATACAGGAGCAGAAGATCCCATTTCCCCATCCCTGCTTGTGGGAGGTGGTGTAATGCAAGCACTGACATCAACAGGTCAGCACCCACTTACAAGTACAGCTGAGTCAACAAACAGCAGGTAAAACCAATCCTCTTGACAGGCTCAATCCTGATCAGGAGGCTCTGTGAAAAGCCATGAGCAACACCTGCCATTTGTAGAAACCTCACACCAACAGGTTCTGCCCTTCACGTGTCCCTCTCTCTTTTGCAAACTGGTCAGAACAGCAGTGTCTACTTCAAACGTGCTGGGCAAGGAGGGACATTTCTCTGAAAGGATTCAGAGGAAAGAAAAACACGGTGTTCTGTTCTACAGAAAAAGCTAACAGTAAAGCCAAGCCTTCTTTCCAAATTATGCAATTTCTCACTTTTTTCTCATGTTGTAAGTATGTTCAGATGCAAGCAAGTTGATAACTATAAACTCAGACTGCAGAAGCAAATACAAAGCCTATTTGCCCACAGTGGGACATTACAGAAATGGATTCTGAGCTACTATCTTGAAATTACAAAGCTGTAATAACGTAATCTATAACAGGTTTTTTGAGTCTTGCCTATAATGTGGGATGGTCTAGTCTGTAAAGTAACTAACCAGGAGGCTCAGAATGTTTTTCACTGACAAAGCAACAGACAGCAAATAATGCTGAGACCATTGTTTTAGTATTTGGCTTACCTGCCAGCCCCAGGTTCTGTCATGGCAATAGCTCCAATGCATTTGCCTGCAACCATCTGAGGGATAAAGTGTTTAATCTGTTCTTCAGAGCCATAGTTTGCAATGTAGGGCATGACTATATCTGAATGAAGGCTGAAGCCTGGGCCTGTACAGTTAACATACATCCTGGAAAAAAAGGGGAGGGGGAAGTTCAGAAAAAAATACTAACAAAGACTTGAACACTGAACTTGCACCATTACAGCACAGAGACAATAATGAAGAGAGCTCCACTACACAGAAATCTCAGAGATCTTTTACCATTATTTACAGAATTTAATTTCACAGCCAAATGGGTTCATAACCTAGCAGGCTATAAAAAAAGCTTCCCCCAGTCACAAAGCCAGTGTTACTCAAACAATGATACAGAATACTTAAAACAGGAGGGATTTACATATATGTAAACTGTCCTTTCCACAGCAAAGATAACATCATTTTCTGTAAGCAAATGCAGTCCATACTTAGGATAACTAATGGAAAAAAAAATACAGTCAGAAACAAGAAGATCACTGAAATTCTTCCTGAAGCATGCAGTACTCACTGCTCCTCCCAGACGATGGCTGAAGAGAGAATATCTGCTCCAATGCCTCCATGCTTTTCAGCAATAGCAACACCCAGCAAGCCCTGCTGTCCAGCCTTTTCCCAGAGCTCCCTGCTCACTTGGCCATCCTTCTCCCACCTGTGGAATGAACACAGTGCCAGGGTCACACACACTGAACCCCCCACGTGCTCCTGTTTATCTGTCACGGCTGCTGCTTCACACTGGAACACCAGCAGACGGTGTGAAGGGACACAGACAGCTCTGTGTCACAGCCAAGAAGCAGTGGCCTAATCACAGAGCTTCCAGCAAGACCACAGATGACACTGGCATTGCAGGGACACCAACTGCAAAACAAGTCTGAACTCCTGCTTCCAGTGTGTAACCTGACAAGATTTCATAAAGACTTGTTATGACTCTTACACCAGACTGGGATTTAGGCAATTTAGCCCCAACCATCTGCATAATTACAGGCAGGTCTTTATCCTCCTAACATTCCATTTATAATGTACATTTACCCACATAAAAAATTATTTCAACCCTACCAATGCAAAGTGCTTTATCGGAACCAAACGATAGCATATTAGTCAGTTTTGTATAAAAATCTGCCCCTGTGCACTTCTTATGAGTCAGTACTGCATCTTGGTAAATTACTGCTTTAAGGTACTTTCAAGTTTGTGTCAACAGATAGTTGAGGCTTATCTGCTGACAGCTTGCAAACTTTAACACCACAGGAATCACCTATTCCTGGAAAATTAGTGCCTCTGTGGGGTTTGCCAACCCATTAATGGTCCAGGTTTTCTTTTTTTTTAAATGCCTTTATTTTCTAATGCCACAGTTTAAAAATTATATGGTAAACAGATTATATCAGAGACATTCCTCTGACACACCTGTGTGCAGCAGAGCTATACCACAGCTATCTACCTGCAGTTAATCAAGTATCTTATCCTACATATAGAACAGAACCATAGAATCACAGAATGGTTTGGATTGGAAGGGACCTTAAAGCTCATCCAGTTCTGACCCCCTTCCATGGGCAGGGACACCCTTCACTAGCCCAGGTTGCCCCAAGCTCCATCCAACCTGGCTTTGTCCACTCCCAGAGATGGGGCAGCCACAGGCTCTCTGGGCAGGCTGTTCCAGTTTATAAGAGGATTCACAGAGCTTTTGCTCCTCCACTGGAAATCTTAAATCTCTTTTTACCATCTTCTCTTTCCCCCTGATCCCCACTTTCAGGGACATTCCTGTCTCTACTTCACCCAGCACCAAAGCTTCTCCTCCTCCCAATAATCCACAATTGCATGACTGATGCTATATTTATCTCTTCACCTCAGCCCAGATAATGAATGTTCTGTGCCTGAGGCCTC
The DNA here is from genome assembly GCA_034509185.1 of Euphonia xanthogaster. Lineage (NCBI taxonomy): Eukaryota > Metazoa > Chordata > Aves > Passeriformes > Fringillidae > Euphonia > Euphonia xanthogaster. The sequence continues at coordinate 1,215,717 of JAYDZK010000002.1, forward strand.
CTTGTTTCCTGCAAAGGTGTGAGAACAGAGTGGTTCATAGGCCACTGAAGTGATGCAAGAATACAAGCTGAACTTGATACAGCCTCCCTAAGAAGTTGTTGCATCAGCAAGATGGCAAATAGGATCTTCAGCAACCTCAATCAGAGCCAATACATGTCCACAAACCTGCCCTGGGAGTCCTTCCCACACAAAATGAGGGAAAACATCTGGTTTTATGGACAGAATAGGACTGTGCAGTGGAAGAGGTGAACTGACACTTTTGGTTCAAAAAAAAAAAAAGCCTGACACTTTTGGTTCAAAACCATACCCTGAGTTAATTTCTTTCCTTTTCACCACTATAATGTGATTGCATATGACTAAAATAAGGGCTAAAACCACTCGCCAGCTCTAGTTCAGTGGAATTGCAACACTTCTATTCTCTAGAGAAATTGCACACATCTCCACAGAGACAAAAGAAAAATAAAGAAATTCAAAGATGCTTTGTGCAAGTTTCTTGGTGATACATAATTCACCTCACCATGCTATAGGTACTTGCATGGAGCTACAAAATCTACTGCAAGATAGTAAGAGAAGATCAAAGCCTTTTTCAGTGACTATTTCCCAGTAGTGTGGGAACTGAACTGTCCCCCAGCTCTACCCCAAATACATCTGTGTCACTTAATCCTAGAGGCAGGGAAACTGCTGCAACTCTGCAAACTGCATTTGTCTGCTCATGGGCCTAAGCTGAGGATGCCTACACTGGAGCTCAAAGGATGCATTCAATTTTGATTATGTATGATTTTCCTTCTTGCATGACTTTCACAGGTTTGTTTTAATTTGGTAAATTTGAAATAAAACGCTTGTACATGAAAACCAGTAATCTTTATGTCCTGCTGTATCAGAAGTAACACCACAGAAAGCATTTTGGGAAAAATGAATTTTGGCAAACCAAAATGTTTAGGAGGTTATCTTACTCTGCATGAAAAGGCAGCACTTCTTCCTGAAAGAATTTCCTGGCACTCTCCCTGAAGATATCATGATCTGATGAGAAGATCCTTCGAATGCCTATGTCAGTCAAAGTTTTAGCAGAAGATGGCTCCAGGCGCTTTGTGCCATGCTGCTCTGTCTGCAGAGGACTGGAAAAAGACAAATTCATGTTAGGACACAGGCACCCTATTTGCCTTTTAAAAGGGAGGAAACTCCTGTGTTACTAAACACAGCTCAAATCCCAACTCTGACAGACCATTAGGTGTAAAGGATACCCATGATAAAAACAAAGAACTAACATACACTGCTGGGCTATTAATGGAGGTAAAACAAGGCTGGTTTGTTCTTAACACTTCAAATAAATTAAAAACAATAATAATGCATATAAAAGTAAAAGAATAAAATTACCCTAATGAAAACAAAAGAATACTTCAACAACAACAAAAAAAAAAAACCTGAAACAGTCGTAAATGTCAATAGTAGAAACCACACAAGGAAAGTAAAATTATGAAATAAGAAAGAAGGGGTTATAACGCTTTTGGAGGGGGTTGGAACATCAAGGATGACATACTAGTTTAAGGCTGAAATTAAAATTCACCTCTCGTATTTGTGCATAGGATTCCTTGACTTGCTTTTATTATATTGCCACGAAACACCAGAAACTTTAAGTACAGAGCTGAGTACATGGAAAAGACATTCACTTTTCCCTTCTCAAACTATTCTGTCAGTCTCTCAGTTTCTCTGCACATCACATGTGTGTAGTCCTACAGAACTCAGCTAAGCCTATGCTTATTTACTCTACTACAGAGGCCGAAGTCTTTATTTACTACCACATGTAGTAAATAAAGGCTCAGGCTCTGCCAGTGCAACAATACCCGTGAAACACAGACTCTACTTCTAATAACATTTGGAATAAATGAGATACAGCAACTTGCCTATTGATACTTTGTACCCTCAAAGCCAGAAACACAGTGACTCTCAAAACCTCCACCTTATTTCTAAGGCTGCTTAAGACGATGTTAAGTTCTATTCAAGCCCAACCTTTTGTTTAATTGTGTCACACAGGGAAGGGCCTGGGTGTTCCCTTCTCATACTGGGAAAGACAAGCGGAAGGTCTGGGAAGGTGCGATCCCACTCCCGCCTTTCTGCTGCTGCCCGGGGGAACGCGGTGCCCGGGCAAGGTCGCGCCCGCTGTCGCTGTCACCTGCTGCCAGCACGGGATCGCTGCTCCCGGCAAGCGGAGCAAAGGTCGGCACATCACCGGCACGGATATGCGGTGGCTCGCCCAGGGGCCCCCACACACATACAGCGCCTCTAACACTCCCGTTACACCTATAGAGACCACACGCACCCACAGCCTCCGAGCGCACACAGAGCGGACAGACACACAGCCAGCCCCGAGCAGCTGGGCAAAGCCATTCACCCCCTCTTTACAGAACCCAAGCTCAGGGGCGCTCAGCCACCCTCCCGGCTCGCTGCTCTCCGCCCCAGCGCTGCCCACCACGGCCGGTCCCGCTCACCTGGGCTGGGCGGAGAAGGGCCGGGAGCCGGCGGCCCTCAGGAGGCCGCTGAGGCGGAGCAGCCGCGCCGCCATCTTACGGGGCAGGGCGGGACGGGACTGGGCGGCAGCGCCGCTGCGGCCCCGAGAGTCATCCCTGCGCCCGCCTACCTTCGGCTGGGAATCTCTTCCGGGCTGGAGGCGGGAGCACTGTGAAACATCAGCGTAATTAATATTTCTCTAATGCGGCTTTGCAGTCACGTCGCGGAGGGGAGCGGCGGCAAAGCCGGACGGAGGGGTTGTGCGCTGAAGGCCGCTCGTGTGACGGCAGCCGGTGTGAGGGAAGAGCCGCCGGGCCCGGCTCCATCATCATCATCCTCATCCTCCTCCTCATCCTCCTCCTCCTTCTTCTTCTTCTTCTTTCCCCTCAGGAAAGGGGGTGTCTCCCCCCCGGGGGGGCATGGCGGGAAGCTGAGCCCCTGCCCCTGAGGGCTGCCCCTCTCTGGCCCTTTTGGCCATTTTGCCCTCGCGGGCCTGGTCGTGCTGCTGTCAGCGGGTTTGGGTTGGCATAACCTGCCCACCAAAAGAATTTAGCACGCTTTTTGTGCATGTGGGTTTTTTCTTTTCTTTTCTTTTCTTTTGGTTAATTTTTGGGGTTTTGTTTGTTTGGTTTGGTTTTGGGGGGTTTCTTTGTTTTGGTGTAGGGGTTTTGGTTGGGTGGGCTTTTTGTTTGTTTTTTGGTTTTTTTTTTTTTTTTTTGTGGGTTTTTTGGGTTTTTTTTAGTTGGGGTTTTTTGTTTGTTTGGGTTTTTGGGGGG
>JAYDZK010000002.1:1220430-1235293 GCA_034509185.1 Euphonia xanthogaster
AAGATATTTTTCAAAGCTTCATCATTTTAAACTAATACTTTATTGGGGGTGAATTGCACAAAATCTGTTGAAAGAATGCTTGTGGTTTGGGTGGTTTTTTTACTACTGATCCACAGCCTAAACCTGTTGTTTTTTAACAAATATAAAAAATATTTTCAGCTACAGTGCTCCTGCACCTTAAGCCGGGAGGTGGCACTAGGGGAATAGCTATTCCTGTGGATAGGCGTGTCTGAAAGCAGCAATGCCTTTCGACCAGGGTCGGTGTTCTCAGTGAGACACATCGGCAATGCTCAGAGCTGTCTGTATTTGCAGACAGAAGCATCTGCATTCCAAAACCGGTTGCAGCCTGGAAACTTGTCCTGTTTTTTTCATTTGGAAATCTGATATCGTATTATTAGATCAGAGTATGTGGGAGGGAACCATGCAGGAGCAGTTGAGAGGGAAGAAGTGAAAAGGATGTTGTTGGGAATTACTGAACTTGGGTGCCTAGAGGTAAAATTTGGCTATGTTTGTGAGGCCCTGTCAGGTACAGCCTCCTGGAAAGTGCCTTCCTTAAGTTGGTGTAGGCTCCTGGGTAAGCCCAACACTTTGGTCATAGGTCTGTTGGCAAACAGGAGGCTGACAGGGAGATTTGCATTCCCAGGGATGCCAGGTCAGCCAATTTAGTCTTGGTAGCTTTGTTGTAGTGAGAAAGTCTGGCAGGACATATCCCATCACATATGCACTGTAACAGAGCTGAGAGATGGCAGATCTTGTCCTAAGCCAGAGAAAAGTAAACCTTTCCAGGTTTCAAGGATCCATTTCTGGGATCAGGAAATATCTTAAATAGACAGTGGCAATCAGATTGACAATTTGGCATTCTTTGGGGAAGAAAGGTGGCTACAAAAAATGGGACATCAAGAACAACCTTTCTCCTTTTTTATGTGGTTGCAGAAACATGTATTCTCCAGACATGAAGACTGTACAAGTATATTCAGGTAAGAACAGCCATATAAAAAGAAATATCTGCTTTTAAGAAGAGGTAATTTTTTGCAGTTTTTCATTTCCACTGCAAAGTAAAAGAACTTTTAAAGGAGTTCTGGCAAACAAGTCTTGCTGTATGCTTTTTTTCTGTCAAACAATTTACCTGCAACTTTCCATGTCTATTCCTGAGCTGAGCTATCATTAGTCCTATTATGTCTGCAGCAGCATCTGTGGCTGTGGAAGGGTGCTCTCCTCCAGGGGTAGGCATGTTGTTTCTGCACAGAGCTGCATCACCCACTGGCTGGAAACCATTCTTCTGAAATAAATTAAAATACAGCCCAAAACTAGGGAGAGTGTTGATAGAGTGCAGAACAGTTGTTCCTTTTAAGAGAAGCATCTGGCACTACTCTGCTAGTTTCTGGTACTCAGCTCCTGCCTTTAAGAGGCTTTCTGTTGATGACATGGTTGACACTTTTGGGTCTAGGATACCTTCAAAGAAAAGCACAGTGAGTAGTAGAAAACAGCCTCTACCTTTTCCTAGACAGGGACCTGGACCCTTGAGCAGTGCCAGGTCGAGGGACATTGCTCCTCTTGCACTTCCCTGCTCCTGAAATCTATTCTGCTCTGTGCACATGAATCCCCTTCTTTGACAGGCCTCTTGGCTATCCCTGGCCTGGCAGAAACAGCTGTGGAGATGTGTGACAGTGGCTAACTCAATGAATACAGCCTCTGCCAAGAGCACAATTACATCCTTGGAGTCAATCCTTGGAACCACCTCTTGTCAAACTTTCTGACACTTCCACCTGAGTTTTGTAGGCTGCCCTGCTCCCCGTGCCAGTTGCTGGATCTAGTGCTGCATACCAAGGACTGGTGATTCACAGCTTGACCTTCCTCTGGGAACTTAGCCTTGGTCCCAAGGAGTTAAACTGTCACCTGGGTGGAGTAGTGGAAAGTATGTTCATTAACCATGTTCTATTTAAAATACAAAGCAAATGTAGTGGCAAGAGGTATCAGATGACAGAGACTGAGAATTGCTTTTTCTTTTCATGGCCTGAACAGATGCAGGCTGGCTTTCCTTCCTCAGCTGCTGGGGTCTTCAGTCACTCTTGGAGGGGTTGGTTGTGCAGAGTAATTCTTTCATTGGGTGAACACAAAATACAAGAGCAAGCAGCCTTTTGTGAGGAGCACTCCTCAGGAACAGAGCTCTGAGTGATGCTTGTTGTACTAGTATGGAGGCAGAAGGTGAAAAAAGGTCAACATTTAAATGGTTTTGAGGCAAAGTAAGAGGTTTCTCTGCTCTCCTACAGACGAGGCACCAAAGCTGTTAATGCATTTCCTTAGTGTGTTTTCAGATTGGGCATGATTTCGATGGGATTTATTGATGAAATCAAAGCTGATTGTAAGACAGTTTTGTGTGTTTCTCAAAAAAGCCCCCAAAATCCCTTGCCATTAGGTTTCCAAATCATCTTGTTTCTTCATTTTCAAAATGGATAAATAGAAAGGTTTATGTTGAAGCTGTCACCAGCTGAAAGAGACTAGTAGCATTTAAAGTATTTGCTTTTCATTATAAATGACTGAATTATTTAAGATCTTATGAGAATGTGAACTTTTCAGATATTTGTGTCAATTTAGGGTGGAATTTTTTAAAAATTACTAAAACCTTTGGATAGCATAAAAATTCACTCCCTGTACAGCTCTATAAAACACTCTGAGGCTTGACCTCAGTTTAGTAGGAAAGGAGTATTCTCTTTTTTTCATCAGTTTTGTGTGCAACAATTATTTGTACTTTAATTTTTGAGGAGTGAGAGTAATGTAATTGTTATTACCTTGATTCCTTGCAATTAGAATCCAGAGAAATACTGTCAGCCTCATTATGTCCCATAATCTGGCATTTTGTTTAAAAAAAAAACTTGAATGTGAGTTTTTAAAAACTAGCAAGCTTAAAAATTTGTCTGCTTCTACAGTGGTGAGAAGTCATCCGACTTTGTTCATTGCCTGAGTCCCAAATATTTTAGAAGTTAGTAAAACTTGCCATTCCCAAAAAAACCCATGATGGAAAATTCACCCTTTCCTTTAGGGCCTTGTCCAGCCTTGGACTAGGCAGGTTCTGTGAGCTTATGCCAGTGCAGTGTTGACAAGGCAGTGTGAAAAAGAGGCTGACAGCATACACATACACATATACCTACATACATATATATATATATATATATACATATAAAAAATGAAAAGTTGGTTTACTTTTCAGTTTTTGCTTTTCCAACAACGGAAGTCCACAGTTTCTTGCAAAAAAAAACTGCCTGGAGCATGGGTGTATAGGCAGGATGTTGAAGATGTGTAGCAGTGTTTTGAGTCTGCTTATGTATCCTGCACTTTTTTAAATTGCCCTTTCAGGATGAAGTTTAATAACTCCTTTTTATTTCTTTCTTCTTCCCAGGTTTTTTTTTGCATTTTGAGTGTAGCAACCTCAACCCTTTGTAAGCTATCTGCTGGCAGAAGTCTCTGGGCAGGGTGTGATTCCCAGGTTCCTTTGGCCCTGTGTGCCAGCATGGTGAGGGTTTAAATGGGAGATTCTTTGGGAAGCCTCAGAAAAGAGGCAGCTGTTGTTTGAGCGGCTGTGGTTTATTCTGGTGCCAGCCACCCCCACTGCACCTGTTGGCACTTGAATTATGGCCATTTCGTGCATAGCAACTCCATAAGGCAAGGTAGGATTTTAATAGACCAGGCTGATACCCAGATGGGGATCAAGGCAGTTTCATGAACACTTAAGGAAGAGAGAGGAGCTCTCTTTATTTGAGGCAGGGATGTAACAATACTTCCCTGAGCAATGGCTCTTCCCTCTGCTGCTGCAGCAGGGGTACTTGGCCTCTTCTTGCCTGGTGCTGGGCCTGTTCCCAGTTACAGAGCATTCCAGGGTGGCTGTAACTTCTGGTTGCTCTTTCTAGCTGTCCCTAAAGCTGTAAATAAGGGCAGCAGGTAGGATTCTTTCCTGAGAGTGCTGCTCACCTGCTGTTGCAGCAGTACAGAGGAGATTTTTCTGGGAAAAGTGGCTCTGTGTGGTCCCCTGCAGCAGGGCCACCCTACCTGGTTTTGGATCTTGCCACCTTTGGAGCTGTTCTGGCAACAGATACCAGGTCTTCTTCTCCCAGAAATGTTGTAAATGGTGATGCTGGTGATAATGCCCTAGTTAATTACTCCTCTTCCCAGACTCTGAAGAATTTTTCATTAAGATCATGTCAAGTGATACTGGAAATGCCCATATTTATACTTTTTATAAAACTTTATTTTGTGGTATGCAATGTACAGGGAAAATGAATTAACTGCTGAATGCTGTTTTGAGTGGGTTTGAACAGATAGGAAAAAACAAAAAGACTTCATAGCCTCAAAGTGACCACAAGGATTTATGGATGCTTTATTTTTCCAATAAATTACATTGTTTCAATGCAAATAACATGGAAAGAGATGGTTGGGATGGATGGACCCTGGATGGTAGAGTTTATTCCATGTAGTTTGCTTTGGTAAAAGCTCAGGTTTTTTAAATGAAAGTGTAGTGACCAAAGGTGACACCCATGGATGTGCTGGTAAAAAAATGGTGGGGTTGGAGTCACATCATCCAGTTCTATGCAGTTTCCATGTTGATGGTGACAGACTGAGCAAGCATTTCAGGCAAATCTTGAGTGCCATCTGGTCTTTCTAATTTTGGCTTGTTCTAGGAAGGAATGGGAGAGTTGTATTTGAAGTCAATGTTAGCTGAAGAAACAATTGCAAAATGACAAACTGAGCCCTTGATTTCTGTTTTGAGTGTTTGTTTCATACAGTTGGGAACGTGTATTTCCTTGGATAGAATAACTGACAATTCACATAAGCCCACAAATTTTGTTTACATTTTAAAGACAGCTGCTGTTTTGGGGTTTGTTTTTTGTGATTTTTTTTGGGGTTTTTTTCCCATCCTCTGGAAAAAATAGTAGCATTTAAAGGCTAGGGGGTGGGGAGGGGTTGTTGTTTTTATTTTCCCCTACTTGTAGAAGTGCTAAATAATTGGGTACTTTTGAAGCCCTCTGTTGGCTATTGATCAATATTCTTCTGTGACAATATTATTCTTCAGATGAATATTTTGTTTGAAGATTATTATGTTCTCAGGAGCTAACGTGAGTATTCAGGCCACTCTGTCTTAACAGAAATCTTCAAATTATTGGAAGGTGTTGCTTTGATTTCCACTTAAAAACAATCTCAGTTGTCCTTGTAGGATAAATGTCTCAGGTTATCAATTTACATTGTGTTTGAAAAATCTACTAAACATTAGTGAGTTACATTAGTGAGTGGGCTGTGAACAAGAGCAAGGAACCTGCACTCCTGCTATCTTTGCTTTTGGACAGCAGTCTCATTTTATTCTTTTCATATTGCTGGGGAGATGTGGGTGTCATGGTTTAGTAGCCTCTGTTGGCCATGGGTCAATAGAAGCCTTCATGGATAGCAGGCAGATGAAATTTTGTGTACAAATGAAAAGAACATACCATTTGGTACCTGGGGAATTCCTCTTAGACTGACAGGATGTGCTTTACAAATGCTGTGGAAAAATACAGATATGCTAGTTAGAAGGAGAAGCAAATGTTACTTTGGGAAATAACCCTAAAGTTAACAGCTGTTCATGAGCTGATGGCATTAAAATGATGTGCCTGGTTGGATTTGATCTGATATGGTGCTAGAAAGTTTTAAGCGTTTAATGTTGTGCAAATCAAGCTCTCTTCTTGCTTAAATGTGATAAGACAGTAGCTATTGGATACAATCACTGCAACTGCTCTACAGAAAGTCAGAGTCCAGAGATTTGGTGTTGACCAAAACAGCCTCCTCTGCTGTGGGTGAATGGGCTCTTTTGCATGGTGGAACTGCAGGATGAGCATATTGCCATAGTTGTTTTCACACACGAGGCCTTTGACCTAACTCAGCTGGAGCTTTGTCTGACCTGCCTGAGAAGCTAAAAGTCCACTGTAATGAAACTGTAAGAGAGAGGAGAAATGTAGGATGGATGTTGACCTCTTGCACTTACCCTCATAGTTGATGCAGCCATTTGAGTCCTCCTGACCTTTCATCAGCTCGTCTACTTCTTCTTCTGTCATCTTCTCACCTGGGAGTGGAGAGAACTTGTTTCATTCTTCCACCCAGAACTGAGGTTGAACCTACAGCTTTTCCAAAGGCTTTTCTTATTTTCTGAGTTAGTGGAAAAACACCGATATATGACATGAGCCTAATTAATTTTAACTTTCTTTAGAAGACAGAGACATATATGCATAGGGATTCTCGTTATTCCTACAGAGTAAAGAAATTTTTATACAGCAAATCCTCTACGTTTTTCCATTTGTGTTATGTCACTGAGATGTACAGACTTTTCTCTCCATTCATCAAATAACAGTCACTATTAATATCTTGTCTGAATTTAGATGTCATAAGCCTAGCCTTTTCCTTTGGTCTTTAGTAGGAGCCCCAAAGCTCTGTTTGCTTTCTTTGTGGATTCAAGTTAGGAAACCCGAAGTCTTGTCTGACTTGGTGGCCTCCTACCTCTTCAAACTGTTTGGACTAGCTTTCCTGCCTCTCTCATGCCTCCAAAGAGCAGCAGCTTTGGAAGTGCTTGCAGAGAGGATGATCCCTTACCCAGAGTAGCCAGCACGTGGCGGAGCTCAGCGCCCATGACTGTGCCATTGCCTTCCTTGTCAAAGACACGCAGACCTTCAACGAAGTCTTCAAAGGTGCCCTGTTCCTTGTTGTTGGCAGCTGCTTGCAGCATGGGCAGGAACTCTTCAAAAGTAATCTTCTTGGCATTCATCTCTGGGAAAAAACCACCAGTTGTCACATGCTAGGTGTTTGTATGTGTATTCCTTAGGCATATTTGCCCTCAAATGTGGGGGAGCTCTCCTTTTCACAGCCCTCTGTAGCCTTTACTCTAGTCTTTGCCTCAGAAGTTGACAGTTCCTTTCCAGAATCTGGATTCTCTTATCCTATTAGTTTTCACATACATCTGATTTTTCACATCCAGGATCCTTCTCTCATAGCCTTGTATGCTTGTGTGCATGCTATCATTTTCTTTCAGAAATGAAATTTGCTATATGAGTTAATCTTTGAAAAGATCTGGGGAATGAGGGAACTGCAGAATACAGTCAAACAAAAATCTTGAGCCCCAGCAATGGAGAAAAGGTAACCAGAATGGGATGAGGTGACTTAGACAAGATGCTGAGGTTGCTCATATGTTAGTGAGAATAAACTAAGCAAAACTAGGAAAGTACATTGTTGTGGGTTGCCAATAGTAAATTTGGTCAAGTCCATAATGCAGGTTTAAGACCTCCCCAGCTTAGTCCATCCCTTTCCTCTCATGAGCCAAAACTTGTAGTCCTCAGTGAGAACTTCCCCAAGTGTTTCTCATTTTGGTTTGTTTTGGTTTTTTTTTTTTGTTTTTGTTTTTTTGTTTTTTTGAGCAAGGCTGCTAAATAAAATAATCTTTTTTTATTCTTTCTTCCTCCCTCCTGGATCTTTTCATTGCCAGCCTTCATCTAGGCAGCAACAAAGTATAATAGATAGAAATAGATGGGCAGATAGTTTTCATTATAGAGTTGTTACAAAATCTATTTTACTATGTAGCTATATCAAAGTCATTGTCAGTTATTGCTGGAATCACTGAAAGTCCTGATATGATTTCACCTCTGTGTTAGTCCTCAATGCTTCCTGCTGGTATCAAAGCTTTCTAAATTGTTCCTCAGAGCTGTCTTTACCAGGCCAGAAGATGGGAATATAATTTAGCCTGTCTTAATATGGTTCTGCATGACTGAAATCAGGGATCTTCTGCTTCTTGGTCCTTGTTAAAATGAGGGGACTATGGTATTTATCCCTTTTTTTTAATCTCTAAAATGGAGGAAAAATAATTAAAAAATGGCTTCAGTAATAAATGACCAATGTATGCTTCAGTGTGCCCAGGTTTGTAGAAGCTTTGGGAAGACCATTCCAGTCAGCTGAAATATACAGGTGGGTTTCCAGTCCCAGGGAATGTCTTGGCTTATGCAGAAGTCCTTGCACTGGAAGGACCTGAAGAGCTGAGTATCAGTTGTTAGAAATGGACCCACAGCTCTCCATGCAAAGGCTGGAGCCCTAATGGACTGTGAGCAATGAGTGTGTGCTAAACCTGCACTGAGTTGACACCAAAACAGTCCCTACAGAGAATTCTTCATGTCCTGAGCAGGTTTTCCTCTATTCCCCATCAGCCTCGTTCTCTTCCAAAGGGATGAGTGAAATCCCACGTGTTGTTACACAGTCCCCCTTGCTCCCCATCAGAGCAAAAGCTCCCCTCTCACCTGCTGTGACTGTTGCTGTTGCCTGATTGCTGCTCCCCCATCTCAGGAGCAGCCCAAAAGGACTGGAGGGCACTTACCCTCTTTGCTGGGGTTTCCCAGAATTTTGTTGACCTCTGCATTCGTCGGGTTCTGCCCCAGTGCCCGGATGATATCGCCAACCTGGCTGAGGGTGATCTTGGCATCACCAGTCCTGTCAAAGAGGAGGAAGGCCTCCTTGAAGTCTGCAAGAGAAGAGCAACATTGAGCCAGGCAGCTCCCTGCTGACAAAGATGTGAGCCTGCTGTCTCCTGGCACTGTTCCACTGACTCCAGGGGAATCTTTGGCCCATAGTCCCAAGAAAAACTCCTCCCCTCTGACATTTTGCTTTCACTATTTTTAAACTTTTATATCTACCTTTCATGTCTTTCCTGGCTCTAATAGCCATCAATAGCTTTTTAATTGACCCTGTAGTTATTTCAAGAACAGGGAAAGATAAGTTCTCTACCAACAGTGTCATTCAAGAGCAGGTTCCTTCACATGATGTAGCAGCAGATGGTAAAAATGTTGTTATCCACTCCACCTTATCTCTCCAGAGAGCTGGGATTGTCAGGAGCCTAGCAGTGCAAAACCTTTGCCTGCTTCAGTGGGTTCTGCCTGCAATCCCAGCACCTCAACTACACAGTGCTAGTAGGAAACTTGAAGGTGGATTTCAAATGCCTTGACTGTTGTTTTCCCTTAAAATTGCCTTACAATGTAATTTCCAAACATGTTTGTTCCCTCTTTTTTTTCCTATTCTTTGTAGTTTGTCCCTGCTTCTTACAGATGCACAAATATTCCACTTTTCCAGTGGAAGTACTCGTGTGGTGCTTTTTCCTGTGCATTTCCAGTGTGTTCACTTTGTGACTTCACTTCTTTCAGTACTGCCAAGTGATCAGTGTTCACTTATTTCCCCTTGCTGGACAAGGCCTTCGGGTACAGGCATTTCTCCTACAAAAATCAGCACAGATAGTTGCCTTCATTGCATTGCCAGCCTTCATCTTCTGTTGTGAAGTTCCATGTCAATCATATTACTCTATTTTTTGTCTTTTTAGAGAATTTGAATAAAGAAGAGGGGCTTTAAAAAAAGAAGAGGGGACAAAGGTCAACTGTGTGGCTAAAAAGCTATTTTTGAACCCCATTGCCACAAGCATCTTGGTTTGTGCTGTTGATCTCTTCTGCAGTGCAGTGCCTGATGATGCTGTGCTTTAGCTCCAAGTAAACTGAGTAAAATGTCTTTTCCTTGGCCATAATTCTCATCCAGCAGCCACACAGGCTTTGTGTTCCACAGCCTCTGCAATGTTCATTCTGCTTTGGGGCGGGTTTAGGAGGAAGAAGTCACATTTTGGATCGTGTCTTCATTCATCTTGTGCTGGGGACGTGATGCAGAGGTATTTATGGTTTTGCTTTAGTTTTCCTTGTACCACCTTGGAGTTGTTGCTGGCACCCAGTAGAAGTGCTGATACACAGTGTCAGCCTGCTGGGCTGTAATCTAATACATCTGAAACTAATCCTCTTACTGTCTCATGTGAGACACCTATAACCCTTTGCTGCTCTACCTCTCTTTCCTTCCAGCTTTTATTGCAGGGCATGAAATGATGGCCTTCTGGACCAGTGCAGAGCTTCCTGATATCAGCTCCAGCAGGTGATTTATACCATATGATCTGATCTTTCATCTGCTAAATCAATGACATTTAGCTGCAGTGAGATATGAAACAATGCCAGTGTGCTAGCAGCAAAGCCATCAGGAGAGTTCCTCCATTTTGTAAATCCCATCAAGTTTTATGTCCACTGGGTTCTGAACACAGCTCCCCAGCCTGGAGAAAAGGACTGATTGATTTTTGCCTCTCAGGCATGCATTTCACTGCAATATATCTTTGCTGTGGGTTTTTATTTTTTAAGTTTTTATTATTTTTTTTTTTAAGGGCCAGTCCTAGTTTATACCTCTGCTGGAGCAAGCATGTTTAAAGTCAGTCTGAGGATGGTACTGCCCAGCTGCTGGTGCATCAGCCTGTGCAGATAGAGATGGTTACTGAGGGTGGCCATATCTGCTCCTGGGATATTCTCCTTCTCTCAAGCAGTTTCTATTTGCTCTGCTGCTTGGTTCAGCCATTGTAAAGTTACAGCAGCTGGATGATCTGAAATACATAGGGAAGCTGAAAGAAATATTTTGCTTTCAAAATATTGCCAGCAGCTTTGAATTGAGGACATTTTTCCATAAACCCACCCAATCCATTTGTAAAATTTTTCGAGTCAAGAAGTAAGGAAGAGTCCAAATGCCTTCTTTCATGACCAAGAGAGTCTGGACTGCAAGAAGAGAATTGTTACCAGTCTCACTTGCTGCACTGTGCCTCTCCTTATTGCTTTGATGGAGTTACCAAGAGCAGGCTGATTTTCCCAAAGTTTAGGGCTCTCTCAAGACCTGTTTCTAGCTATTCCACTCCCTCTGAATTTCTAGGAAATCCTTGTATCTTCCCTTCTAAACAATTTCTTCAGTCTACTGTATGTGCTGCTGATTTTTTGACATTTTAAAATATTGCTTAATATAGCCCAAATGCATCTCTTAGGCTATTTAAAACGCTTAAATTTAGATTTCCAGGGCTTCAGGGACAACTATTGTTCATGTCAGATTTTTTTATCTCTTTCTAGAAGATTGAAACAAAAAATTTGGAAGCTGCAAGTTGCTTGTGAATCAAAGAATACAGCAAGATGCTCAAGAATTGCAGCATATCCACACCATTGTGGATACACACAAGTCACTTATTTGCTATTTCCACTCTTAAAGAATATTTTTACAGTAAAACAGCCTTTGTTCCTCCCCTTCCAAAACACCTCCTGGCAAAAGTGACATCCAGAACTCTTGCATCTTCTGTTCATGTGAGATTGCAAAGTCACTGCAGCTAAGTTAAATTCTCAGCCTACTTCCTCCTTCTGTTGTCCTCCTTCTGCCTATTTCCCCTGGGACTGTCAAGTTCAAGACTTATTTTCAGCATCCTTGCAAAGAGCCAGAACAGGAGCACAAGTGAAGAATGTTCAGTAGGTAAAGACAGTGTTTTTCCTCTTTGTACCACGGTATAAACTTCTCAGTTCAGACAGCATGTAAACAAACATCCAGACAAATTACATGTAGATCTCCAGCCACCTTCTTGTTCAGCATAAGTCATCACTGCTCTGAAGTCAAGAGTGTGGGGATTTACATCAGATGAAGTCTTAGCTCATTGTTTTATAAAAGTGAATTCTGAGCCCGTAGCTCTTTTTGAACCCACACACATGTAAAATGGATCAGCTCTCTTGTAACTTACCATCCTGCTGCTCCTTGGAGAACTCGATCTGTTGGAAGGAAATCAATCACAAAAAATAGCTTAGGAAGGGGGGCTGGGGGAGAACCTGTGTGTTTTCTAAAGCATCCAGCTCAGTCCATGAGTCATCTTCCAGAAGAGCAAAAAAGTGGCCTGTCAAATGTGCAGAAGTCATGCAGATAGCAAAAGAGCTGTTAAGGCTAGTGAAAATATTTAGCATTTGGTAGCCCTTTTGTTCCCCCTCCTGCCCCCTGGTAAAGTTTAACTTTGATTTCACTTACCATTGATTTCATCAGCAGAGAAGGACTGCAGTTGGGGAGAAAAAGAGAGAGAAAAAAGAGAACTAGTACTGCTGAAAATGCACTGAGAGAAAGTCAATAGCATGAAGTACCTGAGGCTTTCACTTCTGTCTTGCCTAATGTAGTTAGGCCATTGCAACCTAATCTAGCAAATTCCTGCATAAAAATGCACCAGCAAGTCTATTCTTAAAGTTTTCCTTAAAATCTACATCCCGGGGAAAGACAGAGCTGTGGCAAGGAGCAACAAAAATAGAAAGTCTCTTAACTAAAAAAAACCTTATTAATTACCATGAGGTCCATTTACTGTTTTACTATAGATCCATTTAAGTTATACAATTTGAAGTAATATTTCCAAACAAGCAGCTCTTTTTTATTAACATAGAAATTAGATTATTCCCTTAAAGTTTATGTCTCAAATTAGTTTTTGATTGCACGCTGTTTCATAAAGTACTAATATATGATATTTGTTTGTATAAAATATGGTTTTTCCTCGCCACTTTAGCTGGTTGCATTTGATTTAAAAAAGCTTAGGAAATTGTAACCCTTCTGTCAGAAGCTGTGGGAGCTGCACCACTGCTGTTGCCTGGTTCAGAACCAGAGGCTAACTGGAAAACCTTTAGGTTTTAACAGGAAAACCTAAAGCAAACCTAAACTGTCTTCTGGACTGTCCTTCCCCCACCCCCCAAGACCTAGCATGGGCAAGAAGCCCTATTTACTTCTGTAAAATACACTGGCTGGCTGCTAACTATTCCAGTGCACCCACCATGGCTGAGTTGGAAATGCAGAGCAGCAGACAGGCAGGAAGGATTAGCTGGGAGGTCTTGAGAGTGGTCCTGCTTTCCTTGCCTTTCTTCCCCTTATTTATCCGGCAGTGCTGACGGCATTGCCTGGATTAGGTGTCAGAAGGAAGAGGTCCCTCCCCTTGGCGAGTTCTTTAGCTTTCTTAGGGCAAAGTGACAGGAGGCTCCATGTCTTGATAGACACCTTATGATGGCTATTTTTAGGAGGCTGAAGAGGGGCAGGGAGTGACAAGCAATAAGTTGGATTCATGTCAGCACTTTCTGGGTCCGTACCATCAGGAGGAGATATTCCTTGTGAGACCTACCAAGAGTTCCTTATAGGGAAGGATTCTATTTCTCTGATAAGCTGTGGAGTCAGGAGCAGTGAGGGTGAGGAGCTGGCTGGATCCACACGTGGCTTGCAGGATGTGTGAGATGCAGCTGAATGGGCCTCACATCTTTGCTGGGCTTCGCTCAACGTGGATAATCCAGTGCCCAACATTAGATGAGTAGTGCTGCTGCCTGTCTGCTCAAGGGGCTCCAGTTGTTGACACTGAGCAGAAAAGTTCTCTGTCAACAGAGAAGCTGACAGTCCTGCTGGGAAGCTCTTCCTCTGCACACTCCGATCACGGTTTCCAAATTTCTAACTTTTGAAAGGGAAATCTGTGCAGTTTGGAACCAATTGTATTCAGTTAGTGGCTGATGTGTAGATGTACCCTGCAGGGCAGTGGGAAATCTGTATTCATAGGAGCCTGGAATCTCTAGGATACTTTTCCTCTGGGGCTTGGGTTAGGCAGGGCACCAGGGTGCTGAGTTTGGAGCTCCCAGGGGTGTATGGAAGTGGTGCTGCTCAGGTGTTTGTGAGGTTGAGGCAAAGAAGAAGCTGTGATAGAAGCCAAGGACCCCAAAAGCCTTTGTGAACTGGAGGGATGACTGTTCAGGGTGGGGAATGAGGTACTTGCTTTTTGGGTTGCAGGATGGTCGTGGTGGGCCTACAGACAGGGAGCAGGAGGTAGAGGCTGCAGCTTCTTCAGTAGCAAAAGACCAAGGCCCACCCTGCAGCATCCCCCACGACCAGGCCAAATATCTCAGTGGGTGTGATGACTTGTAAAAGGATTGGCAAACTTTTCTCCAAGCTTCTTCCACTCCCTGTTGCCTCAACAAGATCCAGTGTCACGAAGCCAGAGTGGGGATAGTTGTGTGACAACAGCAGACTCCCAGCTCTGAACTCAAATCCCCCCTTTTCATTTCTGTTGGTTGCTCCTGCTAAGCAGTCACTGCTCCTGGTTCTCTAAAGATGAAATGTGACTGGTGAGGAAAACCTTCTCCTGTAGCTTGCTCTTCTCCTGAAGAGAAGCATAACCTTTACCACTGTGTGCTTTCATTTCTCTGAATGAGAGATTCAAATCCAAATCAGATTATTTTACAGTTGTTTCTAAATTGAGCAATCAATTAAGTGGATTTGAGATACTAGCCTCCTATCTCCTATTAAAAAAGAAAAAAAAATGCAACTGCAAAGATTTTTCTGAGCTTGCCATTTTAGCTGTAAACGCTCTGTTCAAACAACTTATTTGCAATTTTTTAGATATATGTGGAAATATACTGAGTATGAAAAAAGCTCTGCTGCCCATTCTTTGCTTTTGGTTGGTTTCTTGCTGGATTTTGGTGGTTTTTTGCTATTTGTAATCTATCAGCCTGTGGGAACAGGGATGTGTTTACAATGGTGTAGCCACAACCAGGTGTGGCTGCATAGAAAGGGGGCTGATGGTTTTGCCCTGGGTTTGCTGACATAGATTTAGCAGAGTGCAGAGCTCTGATTTACACTGACTGGGGCTGGAATTCAGGCAAGTGAGAAAACTCCTCAAGACCTTGGCCATCACTCCCCATGCATTGATAGAGGAGCTTTTGAAAGACTGGCAGAGCTGAAATGGTGTCTGAGTCAATGTAGTATGTTGCTTTTTGTGGAATTTTCTTTCTGCCTTCAGCATCTTGTTCTCCAGTGCTGGCAACTAGGAAATGTCCCCCTGAAAACAGATTTGAATTTTTAAATTTGTTTTTAGGGTGGTTTTGTTTGTTTGTTTGTTTGTTTGTTTTGTTTGTTTTTTGTTTTTTGTTTTTTGGGTTTTTTTGGTGTGATTTGGTTTTGTTTTGGTTTTTTGTTTTTGTTTTAGGGA
>JAYDZK010000002.1:1235393-1261239 GCA_034509185.1 Euphonia xanthogaster
GGTTTTTTTGGTGTGATTTGGTTTTGTTTTGGTTTTTTGTTTTTGTTTTAGGGAAAACTTAGACTCCTTTTCTTGAACAGGTAGGTTCTTTGTTTGGCTACAAACATAGAACAAAACTCATTCCAAAAGATGCCAAGCAGAAAATAATTGCAGTGCATTTGTCTTGGGCATAGAAAACTGATATCTGGATTAGTCATCTGGCTTAAATGGGCTATCAAATATTATCAGCTGAGAGGGGTCTACATATAAACTGATTGTCTTTTGACCATATGGGAGTTTGGCTCAGAGTTCAGATGGGGAAAAATTAGTGCACTGTATCAGCCTTTCATTTTAATACTGATCCTTGAATAACATCTCACTAGGCAGAGTTTTACTGGGGAGGAATATTCTAGCATGGGCACGTTGCATTCACTTAAATTAAGAATCTGCTCGAAGACAATAGGTCTGTTGGGGGGGTTAAAGTGTACTTGCTTTCAGTAAGGGCAGCTACCAAATGGCCTAGATGAAAAATATTTCAAATACTCGTTAAAAGAAATTAAAGGTGAGATTTCCAATTCTAAAAGGAGCTTTCAGAAAATTCAAAAGGGACAAAGAAGTATTTTGCAGTGATCTGGTCTTTGTTCTGATCCTGGCAGTACTCTATCCATTGTCAGAGGACACTGAGTCTTGAGGCTTTAGGGATGATTTTGATATTTCAGGGAGCTCAGTTTAACAAGAACTGAATGCCCCACCCCTAGCAAAAAGAATGAAAGGTTGAAGCAACTGCAACACACAGGAAAGACCAGAACTACTTGGATTTCTCTACCTTCATAAAGCCCTTATTTCTGGGCAGAGTTGTTATCCAGAGGGCTATTTGTGCCAAAGAAAAAGGTGCTGTGTTTTGAGTTGGGTTTTTTGGTTCTGTTCCTTGCATTGTCTGTGGCTACTTTCTGGTAATTCTCTTGCCAGAGGTATTTTGAACAGGTCCCAGTTCAAGGGTGGGGCTGATGGGCTTGTATGCAACTCTTTTTCACCAGCTAAATGGAGACCCAATCCACAAAAATTTCCAAATTCTTATCAAAGCTCCTGATTTCCCACAAATCACTGGTTTATGTGCCTTAGGGCCCCAAGCTTTGCAGTGTGATGCTGTGCTCACCTCTTTAGGCTGGTGGGCACTGGGGCTGAGCACAGCTCTACTGAGGGGCAGCCACCTTGTGTTCCCTGTAATTCAGGGAGAGTCTGGACAGGATGAAAAGCCCTGGGACAAGGTGCTGCTGGGAGTTAAAGCATTAAGCTGCTCCATTTGCTTATTACCTTTTGGATGAATGACAAGAAGTGAATCATCTTAGGAGTTTATTAGAGAATCACCAGCTATTTCAAGGTGCTGTCTCTTTAAAAGAGACTAAGACATATTGGATATCTTGGAAAATCAGAGAGGAGAAAATTTGAGATTCTCCTAAGATACTTATTGTATATTTAGCCTTCTATTCAGGACTGGAGGGGTTTTTTTAATATATTTTTAATGAGGTTAAGATAGGATTGTGCCTACAGTAGTTTATATGATACCTGCTCACTATTAAAGTCTGCTCCTTGATTAATGCAGCTGCACATCTTTGCTAGTAGACATCACCGAGTGCAGAATTACACAGCTTCCAAACCCCCCTGAAAAGCAGGCTGTCCTTTTCCCATGCCTCACCTCAGTTCCATAACTTGTGCAATCAATGCCACAGGTTTTAGAGAGGCTTCTTCTCAGTTAAGTAAGAATTAACAGCTTGATGGATTTAGCTTCCTGCCATATGAGGCAGAGAAACATTAGAAGAAGAAGAGCTCTTGAGAAACTGAGGTCTGTTTTGAGAACAGAGCTGCCTAGAAATACAATTGAAGAAAGACTGAAAACAACCCCCATTAACACAGGAGAGAAAATTGCATGTGTGAGATACTATGACGTTTGAAAGAATACTTTAGAAATATCTCTGAGTTTAAATGACTTGACTGCAGATTAATTTGACCTTTTTCCTAAGCATTTTGTGTAACTTTCCAGTTTATAGCTTTTTAAAACGTCACAGTTACTTTGCAGCTGTGCAGAAACTTTTGGATGAGCCTTGACGTTTAACTAATGTGCCCTTCTGAAATGTCTGGCTGTGATATGTGCTCCTGCTGCACTCTTGATCACATTGCTTCAGCTTCAGGGGGAAAGTGCCTTCAGCTGTGCTCATTTGCAAACATGTCCCATTTCTAATTGCTTTTCTGCTGGAATGTGTATAATCAAGGGGATAGACAAGATGTGAGGCTCTGGAGCCCTGCTTTTGGAGGGATTTCTTGTTTTAACATGCCTCCCAGTGGCACTGTTAGAGTATTAATGTAATTTAAACCCTTGCTACTTGACATTTAAGTGCTCTGTGGTAAACCAGCCAGCTGAAAGTGCTTCTTGGCAGTGGGTATAAGATGGAATAAAGTCTTAGTGAAACAAGGGCAAATTTCCAGGTTGCTTGTTTCAGATCTCCTTACAGACAACTTCTTTCTCTGCTTGTCATTGGCTAAATTTGTCACCTTCTTCTTGCCTTATGTAAGATTAACTCAGGTATCTGGTTACTATCTTTTACAACATCTCTGTGCTCTGAAGGGGCTTCAAACAGCATTTTTGGAATATTGTGGGGTTGTTTTGATGGGTCTAAGGCTCTGCCACATAACTCCTGTAAACACTTGGAGTTACCCTGTGAGCTCTTAAAATGTTACATTTTGTGTGATTTGCTTTCCACTGTTTCTACCAAAGCCTTCTGTTCACCAGAGCATCCAAAGGCTACAGGTATTCTTTTTAAAGTACCTGCTGCTCAGGCTGTGAATTACTAAGAATGGATCTTGTCTAAATTAAAAAAAAAAAAATCATTATTTTTCAAAGCAACATTAAGGAAAAGTATCTACTACTATATGTGGGCAGTCTCTACTTTTGATGGGCTCCTTGCTTAGCAGCAATTTGGGAAGGCAAAGTTCTTCTGAAAGCTTTGTAAACACAACTGATCTGTGGGTTTTGTGTGTTGCTTCCAGCAGTGTGCCCAGGGGGTGTTTGGTGTGCAGCAGTCCTTGTCCAAGGCGCCTCTCCTGGGACACCTTTATGCTGTGCCTTGCCTGTCCTGGGCTTGTCAGCAGCATGGGCTGTGACACGTCAGTGGTGAGGTCCAGAGAGCCAAGGGATGGGGCTGGGGCTCTTCTGGGCTGGATCCTGGCTGGTGCTGGGTCAAAGCAGTAGCAGGAAGCTGGTCTGGATGGCATCAGAGAGGCACCTTTACATCTCTCAAGACTGAATTCATATTGATTTGTCCCCTTCCTACCTGTAAGGACACTTGGGACTGGTGACCCTGTCTAAGAGATCACCCATCCTAAGGAATCCTTCTGGAGTCACAGCTGGAGAAAGATCAGGCACAATTTGAACATCTCAGCCAAAAGTTTCAAGTGATAACCTGCTGTCTCATAAAAAAGCCCTTAGCACTTTTGAGCAAAGCCACTGTTGACATTCCTGCTCTCACTCCATGGCTTCATGTAGAGTTTGTCTGCAGCACAACAGCTCTCCAAGTGCTTCAGCTGACATTTGCAGTGCTGCTTGCCCTCTAGCCCAGGAGCTTTCTGTCAGTGCATTTTAGTGAGCTTCTCTCTCTCTCTGGTTATATCCAAAGCAATATCTCTTCAGAGATGACCTACTCAAGCAGTGAATGTAACAAGAAATAAGGATGATTGGAGAAACACTTTTTACTGCCTTAAGAGCTCTGCAGTTAAAAACAGTCACAGGCTTGCTTCCATGCAACAGGCATCATCATCATCATGCATCACACAGTTATGCAAGATTTTAGCAAGTCTTTACTAGTTGGCAGCCTTTAATTGTTTTTCTTCTAAACAGTTGGGTGTCTGATCTGCAGTTGGGTATGGCATAATTGATGTCCTGGGATTGCAGGCTTGCAAATACAGGCATAGGAAGCCTTGTGTACCCCTGAACCTCCCTTCCAGTGGGGACACTTGCCCAGTCTCTGTCTGTACTCAAGAGAAGATACTCAGCTGTATCCTTGGAGTAAAGGACCAGTGTGTGACACCAGATCAGGGCACATTCAGATCCCCATCTGCAGAGTGGCAGGGAAGCACTGCCCTCAGCACCTTCAGCATTTGCATCCCAAAACATCCCAGCTGATTTTATGAGCCTGGGCTCTGTGCAAGGGCTGGTTACATGTGCTGGGAAGGACCCTTAGATTTCCACCAGAAAACCAACACACTTTTCATGTTGGCAATAGGAACTAAGTTATACAGATTTGTGCAATGGGAAATTCATCAATTTCCCACTGCCTTAGTTGCAAAACCAAGCCTGAGACATCTGCATCATTCATGTTTCATCCCACTTGTTGCAGAAATAGACCCTCAGTAATGCTTTTCATGAATTCAACATTTCTTCTCACTCAGGCTTGTGTGGGAGAAGGAGGTTGATAAAACACATAGGCTGTGTTTTTAGGAGTGTCCTGGGCCACAGTTTTAATTGCAGAATTCTTGGGGGTCTCTTAAGAAAAGTTATCTATATGGTAATTTTGATTTTAATCATGGTTGGTTCCTAGTGATGGCTCTCAGCTGCTTCCACTGCCCTGTTCTCTTCTCAGTTATTATTTAATCTTTAACTTTTGTGCCTGTGCAAATCCAAGACAAGTTAGTAATAAGGAAAATTGGAAATATACATTTGGTCTGGAAAGGCTTGTGCACAGATTAAGTTTTTATGCTGTTCCCTGAGTAGAGGGAAATAGGTCTTCACATTTCCATTAAAAAGCAAGTTCTTCATCCCTGCCCTCACTCTCTTCCTGTGGCTGTTATACTGTAGCTCAAGGTGAGCTGTAAAAGGGCTTAGTTTAGAGATTTGAGTCTACCAGTATTCCTGGTACTCAGTTTTATAGTCAATAGATGTTGCTGAAAAATAGAACCTCTTATATCAGCTGCTGTTGGCACTAGCAGAGCAGCAAATATTTGCTCCAATTTGGTTAATGTCAAGAGATCAATAAAGAACAGAAAAGAGTCAATGGCCTGTCACAACTTTATCACAGCTTCTGATGGTGAGAGACAAACCCAGCTTGAGCTCTCTTAAGGAAGGAGGGGAAAAAGCACCAAAGCTGCAAAATGTGTACTCCAAAAAGTCTAGAAAACCAGGTTCCCTGAAGATGGGCCAAGAAGGGCACCTGAGTGGGGAGGGACCACCAAGAGGATCACTACTCATGTTTGTAAACCACCACGTTTGTTTTGGAGGCTATTGTGACCTGTAATGCCAACCAAGAATGAGGTGCACAGCCAAACGTGGCCCCAGCTGTCCCCTTGCCCACCCCAGCTGTAACGAGGGGCTTGGATGTGTCTTTATAAAAGCTAACAAAGCCTTTCTGTGTGTTTAGCTGCTGTGTGGCTCCCCAGGTCATGGTGGCATTCAGCCTCACATTCCCAGTCACCTCTCTCAGGCAGCAAGCTCTGGCATGGCTGTGAATTCCCCGAGGAGGGAAGCACAGCCCAGTGGATCCCCCAGTTTAAAGTGATGTGGGTTTTGTCTCCACGTCTGGTAAATCACTGCAAAGAGCCCTGGGTCAGGATTGTTCACCGAGTCCCAGACAAAACTTTAGTTTTTAAAGTACTCCCTGCCCCCAAAGTTGTGCTGGAACTTCTACCATGCTGAGGCTTTGGTGATTGAATGGAAGGACTGAGAAGTAATTGAGGGACTGGGCTAAGACTCAGAAAACTGATTCCTGACTCTGCCACATATCCTAGACAAATTACTCATAACCTGAAATCATTTCCCTTCGCTGCCTGAACTCTCAAAATAGGAAAAGGGGTAACAATCCATGGTGGTTAGTTGGGACCCCAGAAGAAAATATTTTGTCTGGTATCTTTCAAAAGGAAGTCTCCCCAAATTCTATCTTTTTATCTGTCTGAATATGACAGAACCTGGAGAGTTCTCTCTGTTCCACCAGTGTATATTTCTTGCTGCTGTTTCCTTTGGGTAAAGGAGTGAACTGCAAAGATGCCTCAGAGTGCAATTTGCCATTTTTTAGCTGATAATATATTATTATTTATGTAAAGACAGATTAGCTAGGTTCAATGGAGTTCAAAATTCTATTTTCTCCTGATTAACTGGACATAGAAAACTATCAAATCATATTAAGTTATTTAGCAGGAAATCTAGCTTGGTTCCCCATCATCTAGTGCAATGTGAGGCCTAATCTGATTTTCAGACAGTATGCTCAAAACTTGTGGGTTTTTCATCTATTCTTCAAAATTTTAAGTATCTCAAAATGTCTTTTATTTTTTTTCCTCTTGTCAATGGCCTCAGCTTCAATCTTATAAGAAGATACATACTTTTTTAGAAAAATACTGACTAGAGATTGGGAAAATTAAACTTGGAGAAGTTTCACTAAATGGCTTAACATCTCAGAACTGTATGTATTAAGATATCTGAAATACAATTCATCATGTATAGGTCTTATTAGTAGTCTTTGTCATTCTTTTACCCATAATAGGCATGATTCTTTATGTAGAATTTAGCAATTTGGTCCTGGGACCAATCAGCTTGCCAGGTAGGTACAGAATAACTATTTATAGTCTTACTCAGAGCAACTAGTCTGTCTCTTCATCTCTTAAGTGCTTAGCCTCCCTCTCCTCTTTCCTAAGTCATCTCCCAAAATGGAGGAGTTTTCTTCAAAGGGCAACAGTTAGTGATGTTGGTTGACATGCAAAACCTAAAGACATTATGGGAACAAATTACAGTGCAGGCAGAAGGAAACCTCCAAAAGACTCCTCTTGGTTGCTTTCAATTTGCACCAAGTTATAAATTCTCAGCAAACGTGTAAGAATGAGAGGAAACCACTTGAAATGCTTCCATCCATGGCTTTCTTGCTCATGGTCTCATCAATGTTTGTTGTACAGTGCAAATGAAAAGAAAATAGGCAAAACTGCCAAATCTCTCTGTTTTAAACTGTTTTGTTTCTTTTAAAAATAAGTCATATTGATCTCAAAGCACAGGACCAAAGGGTCATCAGGTAGTTCAAAAATCTGGAAAAGAATTTTAAACTATAAAAGATGGGGTTTTGTACAGTGCTATGGGAAAACATTTTTTTCCATGTTTCAATAGCCCCATTCCTGTCCTCATCTACCTACTTTAGGGCATTTTGGTTTTTTTTTTTTTTTGTTGCATGTTTATTTTAAATTCATCTTCACCAAACAGGTGAGACTGGTACCAATTGGGCAAAAAGTTCTGAGGTCCCCACTCCCACATACTTTTGTCATGCCCAGGCTTCACTCCTTTGTTCAATCATGCACCATGCCTTACACCCTACAGCCACTAAAACACTCAGAAGCTCGGGCAGCTCAGCAAGTCCATGGGCTGGGGTTACTCATTCATTTCCCTGCAGCCCCCACAGCGGAGCCAAGCTCAGGCCAGGCTCCAGTGCAGCTCCCAGCCAGGACTCTGCTCCCTGTCCCCTGGGCCCCCCCAGCACACGCTCAGCCCTTTACCTTGATGCTCTTGAGGTCGATGGCAGGTTCTTTGGGCTTGGCTGGGGCAGGTGCTGGTGCTGGTGCAGGCGCCGGTGCCGCGGCCGCCGCTGGTTTCTTTACGTCCTTCTTTGGTGCCATTTTGTGTTGCTTAAACTGGAAAGTAAAAGTGCCCTAAAAAAAATGTTTAAAAAAAAACACAACAACCAACCAACCAAACAAAAACCACTTAACAAGTGATTCCTGGGAGAGGAGCAGTGGTCAGAATGAGCTACAGCCTGTACCCTGGAGGTGGACCCGATGTGCTAAGCCCTGTAAGGGCATATATATATTTCACTTAGTGCCTCATACAGTCCTGACACATGCAGCTGGATTGGACAGCCCGATAATCAAGGGGGATGTCATTCTAGCTAGAGCTATAAATGGAATATAAGAGTTCAGGGCTTCATGAGATCAAGGGAGTTTTTTCCCCTTTAAAACACAGTCCACCTCCCCGTCTTTTTTATGCATGCAAAGGAGAGGGAAATATAACAAGGCCAGTTTCAGATCTGCTGTTGATCTGAAATTTGGATATGGATTGAACGGTCCTTTTTCTCATCAGAATTTTAGTCCTGCTTAAGTAATAAATCTTTCTTTCCTTCCCTCCCTTCCCCTTTTCCCCCATGCCTATGTAGTACTCCAGGAGGATTCAGTTTCAAACAGTAATTTTGACTTTCATGGCTGGGGAGATCATATTTTTCCAACCCCATTAGCTTCTCTCTTTACAGCCCTTCTCTCCTCCTCTGCTTCCTTTTTGTTCAAGGAAGTGTTGCTCAAGCAAAGGCTCTGGGTGTTTAAAAATAAAGCAGACAAGTTCAGAAAACACCACAGTACCTTCAGCCAAGGCATCTCTCCCTGACCTGACCCTGGGTGCCTTTCAGCTGTTCTTACTTCTCCTTTCCATCACATTAAGACTGTGTTTAAAATTGAAAACAGCTTCCTTTAATCTTTTTCTTTGATCTTCTTTTCCCTCTCCTAGGGTTAAGCTGTGCCCTAATGGAACAGAGATCAGCTGGATGTTGCCTTCCCACCCTGAAAGGTTTCCCTTTGTAATGTATTTATTTTTGTAAACTAGCCATCAGGCAATGGAGGCACTTCTGTTTTCACTTGTTTCACCTGCCATCCTGTGTCCCTTGTTTATCTTTCTAGCCCTCAGTCTCCCAATGGATGTCCCTGCTCTCCATGCTCTCCAAGAGATACAACTTTCAGGAGAAGGTGGCTTTTGTGTTTTCACTAGACTTTTTCCATGACAGCAAAACAGCTTCTAACTCTTTAAACTTGATGATTTCCCTGAGTCCATATGATTGAGATTTTCCAGGATTGAGAAAAATCCTGGAGCCCTGATTGTTCCTCCCTTGTCTAGCAATCCCTCTCCTATTTAGTCTCCAGACTCCTGCAGTTTTGTGTTAGTAAGTGCAAGGAAGGAACTGGGTATTTAGGCAGCTATCAGGAATCTATGACTTACCATAATTCACAACAGATTTGGAAAAAATATATCATTCTTTTTACTATGCTTGAGCAGTTCTTGACCTCATAGAGACTGGTTGCATTTTTCCACACCAAGATGCTGCAGAGCTCCTTGTGCTTTCTTCAATGTGGGATTTTTGCCATGAGAGAGAGGGACTGCTCATGTGTTTTGATGCTTGCATAGTTCATCACTGGCTTTAAGTATTAAGCCAGGGATCCACTTCCAGCAAAACTTTAAGGTCTCAGCTTTAGCTGTAATGCTGGCTGTGTGCCACAGACTGCCTAATTAATTTGCTAATGATCTGGCTTTTCGGTGCTCACAGCATGGAAGCCACTTTCAACAAAATAGCAAAGCCTTTTGCTAGCCAGGATGCTCAGAGCTGCAGAACATCCTGACAAACTGTAGAAACTTGTGTAGAAGAGAGTCAAGCCTGAAAAACTGCCTGGTCAGCATGTTCTAGAGATCCTGGTCACAGGAGCCTGTCAGGAAGGTGGTCTGGGAGCAGGGTGTGGTATGGGGGGAGATCTTGAGCTGACTGCAGGGTTGTCACCAGCAGACAGCCAGGAGCAGCCCCATGGGATTTGCAGGTGGTGGGAAGCAGGGCAGGGATGGGTAAGCACTGGACACAGCTTTATACAATGGCACAAAGATTGGTTTGCATGGACGAATGAAGGGCTCTGCTGGCTCCAGGGAAGGTTTGTCTCTTGGCTCCTTTAGGTGCTACGTAAGGTGTTGCTAGCCTGAATGCAGCCAGGGGCACGTAGCAGTCACAGGGCAGTGTAGGCTGAAGTCAAACCTTGCTGAAGGAGCAGGCAAAGGAATGAGCACCTAAAGAAGGGGAAAGAAGGCACCAACTGGCGCGCCACATATAGCACACGGCTGACTTAGCACTCGTGTCCTTCTGCTCAAGGTTTTCTAATTCCGTCCCAGACGATGTCAGCGTCCCCCAGCAACTGGCAGCAGCACATACACGGCGTTCCCTGAGAGCTGGGGGTGTCTGTCAGCCCCCACCCTGCCCCAGGAGGCTGCCTGCAGGGACAGCAGCTTCCTGAAGGTGTGGCTGCTTCTCAGCCTTGCCCAGGTGACTTGGGGGCTCCCTTCAACCTCGCCTTTGGGCAGCTCACCTTCCTCATGCCATCGTTCCCTGTGGAAGAAAGTGGCACCCAAGTGCTCTTTGCTTTCCTCTGTCCTGTAAAGCTTCCAGTCATTTTTTGGCACCTTGGGTTCCCGGGCACGAGCACCAGCTTGTAGATCACTGAGCAACCAGGCTCTGAAATGCCAGTGCCTGGCTAAATGTAACAACAGTGGGCATGGACAGAGGGTGATGGAGGCAGGATGTGAGCATCCAATCCCACCAGGCAGGACTTGGAGTATCTTAAAGTTTATTTCTGGAGATGTATCTCTATTTTTTCAGCCACTCATAAAAATCTGATCAGTCTGTTGCTGTCCTCTACTGGAAGTGTCAGGATGGAGGCATGACACCTCATTTACAGAGAAAACTGTTCCAAATCTCTTCTGGGAATAGGGGAAACCCCTGCAATTAAGGGCTGCTTTGCCTGTCCCCTGTGAGGAAGCTGTTTGGCACCACTGTGGTCTCCCCCTCACCACTTAGGGGTATCCTTAAAGAGGGGGATCTATAATAAAACTTGACAAAATGGTGGAAATATGATCCACTCCTCAGTGTGATTAAGGCCAGCAGTCATTATGTGGAACATTTGCTCTTGCCTTGTATGCAGCTCTACACTACAGTGTAACTATTTATGGGCCTGGCTCCAATGGGATTTATGGAAAGCAAAATCCTCCCAGTGGATTCGATTACAGCCTGCCAACGCTGCAAATGCTGCAGCAAATTGCAACTGCTGCAAAATGAGCTTTCCACAAGGGCTGCTTGACACGTGTCCTGCTAGCAGGAAATTCCCCAGCCATGAGGAGATGGAGTTAAATGGCTCCTGACAGTCCTGCTCTTTTTTTTTCCTTCTTAAGGCTTACGAGTTGGTTTTGGTGCTGCCTCTGTGCCTTCTCCATTTCAGTCTGTCTTCCTTGACACAGAGCAAGCAGAGCAGTGTACTGTCATACCCACGGCCAGTCATCAGAGGGTCTACTGCACTTTTCTGGCCAAATTTGTCATCTTTCACCCTCTGGGGAAAATGAAGGCATTGCAGAGCATCTGAGTGTGAAGGGTGGCTGCAAGTTGTCCTGTCCAGAAAAGAGGGTGGCAAAACCAAATGGCTTATGTCCCTCTGAAGTTGAGGGATACATGAAAGAGAACTTTATTCTCTCCTTTCCTTTCTGCTGGTACTCTTAGCATCCAGAATGTCCAAATACTGGGATGGGGTTGTTCTTGGGAGGTCCTGGACTTCCTCCCTGTGAGCTGAAGGAGGGTTCAGGTTTCCTGGTGTTAAGGAAGGAAGGATTCCGTTTCCTTGTGTCTCCTCTGTTTTGCCTTCCCCCTCACACTGCATTTTGCCTTCCCCTCGCTGTGCTGCTCTAAACTGGATTTGTGAAGTGATCCAAAGTAAAAGCCACCACCCTTGTTCCCTAAAACTGGCAGCATGGAGATAGAAACGAGAGTGGGTGACTGAGGGAGGGAGAGAGGTAAAGCAGAAGCATCTGCAGCAGAAGGGAGCTGCAGGGACTGCCATGCTGAGGGTGACAGCTGGCTTGGGGAACTCTTGGGATACAAAGCTTTGTGGGTGAGGCAATGGCAGACTGTCTCAAATCAGCAGCTCTATTGAGAATTGTTTTGTTCTGCTTTTCCCCAACAGCTTTTGAGGGAGTGGGTTTGATACTGACCCAGGAAAAATCCTGCAGGATTCAAAGATACACCAGATCTCTCTGGGTCTCAGAGCTGCCTTGCATTGCACCTGCCCAGGAGACAGAGATCTTTGTGCTCACCCCCTGCTTTGAAAGGTTAATTGTGCCAGTGGGGTGGCAGGAGGCTGAAGGGCAGTGCTCATCCCCAGACTCCAGATGCCGTGTCTGCAGTAGTGCCAGCAGCCTTTAGGGGCTTGCAGAGCATTACCCAAGCCAGGCAGGGGAGGTATGTTTGGTGCAGCAGACTTCAAAGAGTGAAGGGCAGCCTGTGGAGAAGGGAGGGTTTGGCTCTGTTCCCTGCAGGCTGGGAGTGGTTGGTGGCAGGGCTTGTGCAATGTCTGCAAAGCCGACGTGGGAGAGCAAGTATTGTCACCCAGAACGTGGAGTGTTCCCTTGATAACCTGAGCATGAGCTGTCCTCCCCTATGGGGAGCTTGGGTGGCTTCAGGCAGGACTGGGAAAGATTTCCTCATTGTTTTTTTTCTTTTTCCCAGGCATGTACATGACTCAGAGGCCGTGCATTTCAGAAGGGCTTCCATGATTGTCACACGTGTCATCCCACACACTACACAAACACAGCCTCTCTCCCGTGGGCTTTTTTGGTTTGAGTGCCTTTCCCAGGAGCTGAACCCGAGCTCTCCCGAGGTGGGACCGAGCAGCTGAGGAGCCCGTGTGTGCCTGCAGCAGTGACAGGGTGGCCGCTGCTGCCAGGCTGCATTGCCACCTGCTGGGGACACCAACGCCCTTCTGTGAGGGGCCCCCTGCAGCATTCACATCCTCTGAAATACCCGTAACACTCAAGGTGGCTGGAAGGCCACTGAGCCTCCAGGAGCTGCCAGCACAGCTCAGCTGTTGTGGGATATGTTGACCTCTTCAGCCATGAATCCTGGTCACAAAGCAGGGGGTAGAAATAACCCAAAGTTTGGTTGTTTCAGCATTTTTATTAGACAGTGCTCCACTCAACAGTTGTACACATGGCCCTGATGCTCCCCTGATCAGTGCACAAACCTTGGGACATTATGCTCTCATGCAACCGTGACCCAGGCTGCACAAACCATCTCCTTTCACAGAAGCAGTGCCCAGGAGAAACCCAGGCTCAGAGCAGTGTCCCTGCACTGCCATCACACCAGCCAAGCTTAGGCAACTCCTCTCCCCTTCCCAGTCACCTCCCTGTGCTGCTTAGGTCCTGTGAACGACAGGGGATGCCTGCTGCTGAGTCCACACGAGCCTGAGGCTTCTGACAGGGCTGCCCACCCTCAAGGAGATGAGCTTTTCTGCAATCCAGGCTGTCATTTGATGGGCTTTCAGAAAGGCAGCAGGAACCTGGGCTTTGAGGAAACAAATCAGCCTTCCAGGGCTGGTTTCTGCTCCTTGCCCACCCAGGAGGTTCTTGTGGAGCTCCCTGTGCCACTGGGCTCAGCTGCCCTGCATTCAGGCACGTGTGAGTGGAACCCTGCCAGCTTTGGTGGCCCTGCTTTGTCACTGCTGGTCCAGGAGAGTGGCTGTGCTGCCCTGCTATTTCTCCCCTGCCCTTCTGGGACTTGAGGCACTCAGCAGCTCAGCCCTCAAAATATCAAAACCCATGGCCACACTGGTGCAGGCTGAGGAGCTGCTCTCAAACACACAAAGCTGTGTGGCTACATCTGTAAACCTCCCTGAGCTCAGTGTTTAGCTCATGCTCAGTGCTAAGAAAGTGGTTTACAGAGCCAGGTCCCAAATTTCTGCAAATTGGTGCAGCATCAGCTAAGGATGGAAAAGCACATTCACTCCCTGCAAGTAGCTGACCTGCCTGACACATCAAAGCCAGTTAACCTAGTGCAGATTTTCCAGCTGGGCAGATGAGTGGTTGCAAATCAAACTACAGCAAGCAGCAGCAATGCAAACAAGTGACTCAAATTATCCAGGTTTGGGAAAGCTTATAAAAGAAAACACATAAATAACATCTATACAGCTAATAGGTTAAACACTGGCAGATCTCAGTGGCATACATTTCTTTTCCCTTGTTGCTGCTGGTGGGCACCTGGCACCACCTAATACACAAATTAAAATCAAGACTGCAAAATAAACTCTCAAAGCTAACAAGAAGAGACCACAAAAGCAAGCATGCTTAGCTCACTTTTGGACTGGAGTTTGCCATTGGATGACCAATGGAACAGCAAGGTTTAAGGTAAGATGGCAGTGGATTACTTGTCTGTCACTGGAAATAAATGCACAGAAGAGCTTTACACAGCCTTTGCCTTTAGAGCAGATAGGTGCAAACTCAGGACAAGCCTTTGGCATGTCAGTTCCAGCTCTGCCAGCTGCAATATGATATTAAAAATATACATAAGACTCCACAGTCCATCACATTCACTTCACGTGGCACAGCCCAGATACTGAACCATCTGCTCTCTGGGTGCTCAGAAAGAAAACACTTGAAAACAACTTCCAGGGCAACAGTCTCAGTTTTCCATCTGTTGTTCTCCAAAGGCAGCTAGATTCCTGCAACTATTTGTTAGCATAAAAAGAAGTTAAATAGCCCAGGTTACATTCAATAGAAAACTTCTTCCCAGGAAATGGGATAGGGAAATAGCAAAACTCTGTAGCCAACAAAATACTGTACAGTTCTCCCTGCTCCCACCTGCAGCCCTGAGTTTTAAAGGGACACCAGAAAAATCTGCATTCTGTCTTTTAAACTAAACAATGTAATGAGACAACTAGAAATGTGAGAGAACTCAGCATGCCCCCAGCAGGATGGATTTACGGTCAGTTAGGCGAACAACGGTGAGTCTGGAGAAAGGAGAAAGCAGCCTTGAACTGCATTTCCAAGTGCAGAAGGACACAGGGCAGCCCACTGCCAAGCAGGATTCAGATTTAGAGTTCAAATGCAGGGAACTTGGCCTTGGTAGGCACCAGCAGGTCGGCAAGAAAGTAAATTGTTCCAGCCATTCCTGAGGATGAAAAAAACCACACTGTGCTTCAGAGAAATTCCCTTTGGGCACCGTTTTTCTCAGTTATCCAGGGAGTGAATGAGTTATGAAGACAGAAGAAAAGGTTCTAAATATTTTTCAAGGTCTGAGCCCAGGTTTCCCAAGCAACTTTGGTACCTCAGTGTGGAAAAGCATTTTGAAGTTAATCAAACATTGAAAAGCACCTGGCAAAATGCCATGGGTCTTTTCCCCACTCCAGCTCCCTCCTTTCTGCTTCAGCCATCCACAAGTTCAACACTGGGCAGCTTTGTCAAACTCTGGTCCTTGAGATGCTGCTGCCCAAGGTCCTGACTGATGGAACTTCTGCCGTCCCTTGGCCTGCAGCAGCTTGGGGAGATCAGAGCTAGCTGGGGGGCTGGCTCCTTCAGCAAATACCTGCTGATGGCAGATCTGGGGGGAGCTGTTAGCAGGAGGCACAAAGTGCCATGGGAACCAACAGGGCCCATAACAGCATTCCCATTTATTGCTCGCCTTTGGAATCAAACTGGAACACTCATGAAGGATTTCAATCCTTAAAAATGTACAGAAAAAAAGACTGCCTGAGAAGCCAGACTACAAATAACCAAAAGGAAGCCTGTAGCCATGAAAGAATTCTCCCTGAGATCTGTATGTAAATCTGTGTGGAGGGCCTAAGAGGACAAGATGGGCCAGCTAAGACATTATCCTGTGCTACAGAGTGACTGCTTCTGGGCAAAGGTAGAAAAACCCAGTGGGTCCAATTTCCTTTCCATCCCCTACACTGAGTTTTGCAAAGACTCCAGTGGAGCTTGTATTCTGTTTTCCTTGGTGCTAGAACAGCTTAGATCCAGGAGCAAAACACGAGGCTAGAGACTGAGATTACCTTCAAAGAGAGAGAATGGTGTGTCTGGAGTCCGGCACCCATGCTGCCCATAGCTTAAACACCACTCTGCAAACTGAGAAGAGAGGTACAAAAAGTGTTCAAATTTGGTTAAAGGCAAGTCTTGAGAAGCAAATGCTATGCCTTGTCCCCACACTACCCCTTGCAGAGCAAGGCTTCTGAGGGAAATGCCTTCTGTACAGGCTGTCAGGCAGTGACTGCACTGTTGAAGGACTACTCTGGTGCAGCTGGCCAGATCTAGCTGCATGTCTGCCCCACTAGGTGTTGGATTTCAGAGGCAAAGGCAGTGATGTAGAAGGCAGAAGTGAATAAGGCCCTCTACTGCCTCAACACACTCTTACCTTGCAGGCCCTGTAGAGGTATTTCATGTTCTGAGTGAGGTTGTACAGTGCCAGGAAGGCGTAAGCATTGCCAGCTGTGCCATGGCACAGCCCGTAGCCTTTCTTCAGTAACCCATACTGCCAGATCACTTCTGCACACTGCAGGGCATCATTCAGGTACTGCTGCTCCCCAAAGACCTGTGGAGACAAGAAACAGTTGTCCTTGCTGAGGCAATGTCCTCCAAACAAAGAGCATCCCTGTGGGATGCAGAGGCTTGGGTGTCCTGCTGAAGTGACTCTGCTGTTTACTTTTTAAGGAGGATATTTTTGATATCAGATGTAAGGATGTAAGACCATTGCTTCACACACAACTAGTTGTCACCATCCATCACCTGCAACAGGGCAGCCCCCACAACTGATGGGTATTTTCAGAAATATTTGTTTAAAAGATTAATTTCTGTATCAGAGGTTAGTGTGGGGTGATTTCACTTTAACAAGCCATCCTCCTTCCCAGCAAAGGGGGTGTCCCAGCATCTTCTCCAGAGGAAGTTTCACATGTAGGGGTCTCTGAAGGGTCTTTGCAAGGTGTCTGGTACCTTGTATGCCTGGAGAAGCATGTAGATTACACCTGGTGCTCCGTGGCACCAGTGCACGAGGAGGTCTCTGGTGTCACCAATGCAGGGAGGGTAATTCCCAGATGGGAACTTGAGCTTGCAGACATAATCCACACTGGGCTTGACTGTGTTGTGCAGCTTTACTTGGCTCACTCCAAAGCCAGGCTAAGAGACAGAAAACATTTAAAGCAGAGAGAATTACCATTCTGTCTATCCCTAAGAGACCCAAGGTCTGCCCAAAAGGTGGAAACAAAGTCAACTATGGTTACATTCCCTCTTGCTCCTTGTAAGTTAAGTAATTTCTTTGCTTTGGGCTTTCACACTTCACAATCACCCACTCAGTCACTGGCTGTTCTGCCTTTTGGCAAGAACTTATTTCCAGTCCTACCCTTGCATCCCAGAAACAAAGACTGTTCCTAGCATGTCACCTGGTCCTCTAAGCAAGAGAGCTTGCTGCTGCTTTTCCTAAAGATGAGCAGGAACAGCTTCAGGAACCCAGAGCTGAAGTAAAGTGATAACAGTCTAAAATCAGTATTAAGGGTGATTAAAGAAATGTGAAACAGTGCTAAGAGCCCATCCCCTCATGTCTCTTACCTGCATGAGATAGTAGTAGATCCCAGCCAAACCATGGGCTGCTCCTACATAGTACTCCTGGTACCACTCAAACATCAGTGGGGTCTTTGCTGTGAAGTTCCTCTTTTTGGCCAAGTTCTCTCCCGAGGCTACCACTGCTTCACAGACCTGTGAAGGGATGGGAACAAATGTGGGTGAGGGAAATGTTACTGCCCTGGACACAGCACAGTGAGCATTCTGACACAGAACAAGATTTGTTTTTCTGCCCAAGCAGAGGGTGGAATGAGATGTGTGCCAGTCCAGTACTGCCTATGGATTTCCATGGACAGCGGTGCTTTGTCCCTTTGGAAGAAAAGCAGGTATACCATGATGTGGTTTCTCCCTTATTGCCAGAGTTCTTTATATCTAGCATTGATTTCTATCTGCCCCAAGATGAGCTGCACAGGAAGAGCCAGAAAACAAATCAGCAAAAGGCACAGTACCTGCTGAATGTGACTCTGAGGGATCTTTTCCTCTCTGAAGTGCTTGTTCACAAATATCAGTGCAGAGAGATAGCCCATGCGCCCGTAGAGGAGCTCATCTGGCACTCGTGGGTCAGCCTTGTGGAGGTGCAGCAAACTGCAATGGAACATTCCCGTGGGGCAGATGAGAGGGAAATGCACTCAGACATTACACTCAAAGCCATGGAAACAAGCACTAAGGCTGGAGCTCAAAACCATGGTTTGCTCCTTCGTGTTGCTCTATCGGAAATCAAAGCGACTCCCGTGGCAGGGAGAAAGGTGAGGAGGACTCCTTAATATCAGCAGGCTAATTAATTACTTTATTATACTCTATTATTCTATACTATATTACACTATATTACATTACATCTAAACTGAATCTGCACAAGCACCCAACTCAACTCAGCTGCCCAGAAGCTGGTGACTGTCTGCTGACAGTCTGGACATGAGCTTGGTCCTGACAGGCCAAGGAAACAAAACACCATCACTGTGGGTAAAGAATCTCCATATTGCATTCCACTTTGGCACAACACAGGAGCAGCAAATGAGATGAGAATTGTTTTGATCATTCTTTTCTCTGCTTCTCTCAGGTTCAGGCTCTTGGAAAATAGGCTGCCCTGAAACATCAGTCTCTCTAGAGCATAAAAGCTTTTTTTTTGGTCATGAACTCATTAAGGAAAAAGCAAGCTTCCGTCTGTTCCACTGCAGGTAAAACCCGGCTGATGGATTCTCTCCACTGGCTCTGTAAAGATGAGGAGCTTTAAAAGATAGAGGAGGAAATGCAGAGAGGCCCTTCTCCACAGCTCTGAAAAAAGTGCTCTTTCTATGCACTTGCACTGCACAGCTCAGCAATTGTTCTGTACCTAAACAGCATACTGAAAAACCATTTAAGAGTTTTGATTTAGGGAGCTACTTCTCAAAGAACTACTCTATTTTAAAGGAGCATGGTCAGGCTAACTGCTCTGGGAATTGGTGGCAGAGTAAGGACAGTGTAACTGTTCATTTGAGAAAGCCACATTTTTCTGTTTTCCTCTTGCAGATGTATGAAGAAACGAATTTCCAGTGTTCCGACTTTATTATTCCATTAGATGGCAGTGCAAAATTAATCACAAGATTCCATTCTGCCACCAAACCACAGGCAGAACAAGAGGGATATGGGAAGGGGAGACCTCAGCAAGAAAACATGAATTAGGGATTGTTTTTACAACCTGGGACTTATGCACTGACCACAACTGACCAGTACTGTTTGATAGATCAATTCCCCTTTTGTTAACAAATATGTTAATCTTAGTGAGATTTGCCACTCAGTCAAAGCAAAATCTAACCCACAGATTATTATCAGAACAAAGAAAGAGTTCTGTCCTCAGACTGATGGTATCTATATAAACCAGAAGCTATTCTTAGTTAAGGGAGTGGAAATTTGTGTCCAAACCATACAGACACCTCTGATTCCCACCTGTGGCTTTTTTAATTGCTATCATGCATCACTTTCTCAGGGCTGTTTAAGGGCAGTCAGTGTTCTGAAGCATCAGGGGTTTTGTCTTTGTGCTGATCAGGTGTGAGTGGAAACTCTCCACAGGGCTCTTTCTCACCTTCTTAAAACCCATCTCCCTTAACTGAGAAATGCTTGCAAATTCATCTCCTTAACTATTTTCCTTCCTCTACCACATGCTGATCTATGCCTGCTTGTTTGTCCTTTTCTTGTCTTAAGTACCCAACAAAAATGCATCTGAAAACAGTCGAGGAAAGGCAGGAAATAGAAATAAATGAATCATAACCAGCTGCATTCTGCAGTTGAAAGGGATGCTGTCAATCTTAGGTTTAAGTCAAAGACAACTAATAAAGAGCAAGTGGAAGCAAGTACCAAAATTAAATCTAATAATCTTACCACATTTTTCCTTTTCATCAAAATGACTGTAAAGCTAAATTAAAATGTTCTCAAAAACCACCAAACCCCACCTTCTGGGTTTTTTTTTTTTGTTTTTAATTTTGGCACATTTTCTTCCTGTGTTTATCAGAATTATTTTTAAGATGGCAGTAGCAGCTGAACAATAGAGGCTTGCAGGCTGCCACGCAAACGTGTCTGTCCTTAAACCACCTCCTTCACCAGGGCAGGGAAAGTTTGTGCTGCCTTGCTAAGTTACTGGACTATTTCTCACACAAGACTGCAACAAAATGTATTCCCATTTGTCAGAGAGCACCTCGTACAAGCCCAGAGCAGCTCTGTGAGCAAGAGGAAGGTCAGGTCAGAGACACCAGGAGGCTGTTACCGGATGATGCAGTCCTCTGCCTGCTTCTGGTTCTGCAGCTTGTGGTAGATGACAGCAGCCACTGCCAGGGGCCCAGCATCACCACACAGGAAAGTGATGGATCGCCTGGTCAGGCACCTCAGGCTCTTCTTCACGTACTCATGGGCCACCTGAAGGTAGGCTGGGTCTCCATACACATCAAAGAGGTGCAAATACAGCAAAGCAATGCCTGCAGAAGGAACAGAAAGGTTGCATCCATAGAAAGGTTTGCTCTGTTACTTCAGTGAAGCTGGAAGTCTGGCCTGGCCCTCATGTAGGGTACAAGCAGGACAGGCAGGCTTCTCAGGGACCTAACCCACAGCTTCCTTTCCTGCTCTGTCATCTCCTTGTAACTCGATGCTGCTTGTGAGTGGATGGCAGGTCAAGAGAACAGCAGGGTCTGACCCAGGAAGGCCTGGAGAACAGCACAGAATTGCATAACATTTTATACACAATTACATACAACTTCAGTAGCAAGGAGCAAAAGATGAGACCTGGACAAACCTACCTAAATCCATACACTGTACCTGTGACTTTTGCTCAACAGTGAAAGGGGAAAAAAAAATCATCTTTGGGCAGATGGTACTTGTGACAGAGCAGAACTGAGTTGTCACCCTCTCTATCTTTCCCCCATGGTTAGGGGATAAGGGGTTGGGTCACTTAGCTTGGACTGAATTTTCAAACAGTGACAAAGTGACACACCATCAGCACTGAGAAACAGCATCCTTAGGACATCCAGACATCCTACTTGACTCTTTTAAAAATTTTCCTTCAATTATTCTTTTTTAATTCCTTTCCACTGGGAAGCACCAGCAAGGTTGTTGCAGTTCCCTGGACATCATCTCCTGCTGCTGAGCAAGTCCCAAGCCCTAAAGCAAGGACTGGAGCATCCTAGAAAAAAGGGACTGCCCAATTCTCCTCTGCAGCACATCACTCATGAGATCAGCCCTTGTCTGAAACACAAACAGCTGCCTGGAATACTGGAACAGGCTGCATGGTCCTCATTGGAGGCTTCCAATGGACTGGCCAGCTACAAAAACAGTTCTGCTACTGAGCAGTCACATCAGTTGCTGTCCTTTGCCTCTGTCTGCCTCGTCTTCAGCCAGCTCTTGAAGCTTTCAGTAGGTGAATGAGGAGTCCTCAGTAAGTCTGTGCCTGACAGGTCTGTCACACTTGAACCATCCTTCTGATCTGGGAAACATCCTCAAACCTGCACTTAAGAAAGCTACTGGCCTACATGACCTTGAGAAGAGCTTATTTCTCCCCTTAACAATAACCATTTCTAAGAAGACTCAGGTCCTGCATTAAGCCTAAATTAATAGAGCCAATCTCTGCAGATTTTGATGTGTTAAGGTCAAGGGAGCAAGCGTGCTGCAGAATTACAGTCCAAGGTACTGAGGACAATTTCAAACTTGGATAATTTTCTCATTTTGCATGGGTAATCTCCAAAGCTTCATGTTACAGACAATTCAATTCCACGTGTACATTATGTATAAAATTTCCATTTCCTGCTGAAGCTAATAGCCTTGTCCTCTCTCTAAGCAATTCAGTGCCAGCAATTCTAGAGAGAGCTCAGCTGTACAGTGCCATCACTCAAGTCTGTAAGGATGTGGATATGAAGCCCTTCTTTAAAGGGGAACCCTCCTTTTCCAGCTACAAAATGTCAAGTGACTCTCCTTGATTTATTTAGTACCTAGCACATCTTCTAGACTCTTATTAGCCTGATAGCTGTCTGAGCACAACTTGCACTCCTGACTTATCTGCTTTAATATACAACATTTAGGTTTGTAAGTAGTTTCTATTCCCCATACCCCTGTGGCCCTCCCCTGCTACCAAAAACTCAGGCCATGCCAAATCAACACAATTCCTCAAGGAACTCCCTTCCTCCTAAACTGATCAGAAGGGGGCAAGCAGTGCTGCCTTCAGCTTGCTGGTCACTCTGGTGACAGCAGCCAGAGGGGACAAGGCAGCAGAGGAGGGCAGGCACAAGCACCAAGAGGCAATGTTAACGGGTGTGTTAGAGGGAGACAAAACAAAGTCACCTTGGTGGGGATATCCTGCATTAACCTGTGTGCCAAGGTGCAGGCAGAGTACTTCAGAGGCAGTGCAGGTCAGAGACAAGAGTATCCAGGCAGTGGCCTTGGCTCAGTTAAGGCAGTGCTGCTCTGCAGAAGCTCTTCCCCAGCTCTGCCTCCTCCCTCTCCAACGCCCTCCTCACCCCAAATGACTGGGGGGGTTTCTGACTGACTGGGTGTTTGTCTGGCATGCTTTAAGTGGTACACAAACATGGCATCACCAGACACATGGAGCTAGTTAGGCTGTGGATCTGCTCCATTTCTGTGTGCCCTGGAGGTCTGATGTTCAGTGTCCCACTTGGAAATGGGACCTAATTTTGTGACCTCTGACTGTTTCCACTCAGAACTGCCATACAGTGGCTGCCTGTGGCCTGCTACTGCCAAAGAGGTCTGGGCTTTGTCCTGTTGATTGTTTACTACTGGACCTTTTTACATGGCTTTCCTTTCAAAAGACAACTGAGCCCTGCTCCTTGTCCCTACTTGCCAGTGGGCCAGCCAAAAGCTGTGGATGGGGCAGGCCAGCTGAACTCACTGGGCAGTTTCAGAGGCCCTCTGTGACTAAGACATTGCCAGAGAAGGAGATGCTTTAATGGGAAATAAATTCCAAATGAACTACCACAGCGTGGAGGAAGGTGAATCTCTCCCTTATATACCCCATCACCCTGGAAGGATGCAACAGTCCAGTAAGCTTCAGCAGTCACCTGGTGACAGGAGTGAACTCCTTCCATTCCCTTTCCATCAGTCATGCTCCCAGTCAAGACAGTCTTTGGAGCAAGGCCTTTTGCATTATCACAAACACCAGCAGGCATCCAGGTATCCCTCAGTACCCTCTGGCTAATCTGTTTGGAAACTGAGGCTGCTGTGCTTCTGCCAGGACCTGAACTGCTTCTGCCTCAGAATTAGCTCAGAGCAGTTTAGCTTCCCTCAGTCAACACTGTGATACCAGTGAAACAGATTAGGGAAAAAACTCTTCCAGCAGTCTCCCTAAACTGATGAAAAGCCAAAGCAGAACACACCAGCTGAGGCTGCTCTGTACCCAGGCACGCAGCACAGGCTGCCTATGGGGCCCTGATCTCTGTGGGGAACTGAATGAGAACGTAACAAGCTGATTCAAATATGTTTTGAGGGCATTCAGCCCCATACACTGGATAATCTTGATCCAAAGTGTGTTTTCACTGCCTCTAAGCTGAAAATCTG
This sequence comes from Euphonia xanthogaster, assembly GCA_034509185.1. Taxonomy (NCBI): domain Eukaryota; kingdom Metazoa; phylum Chordata; class Aves; order Passeriformes; family Fringillidae; genus Euphonia; species Euphonia xanthogaster. The sequence goes on from JAYDZK010000002.1 coordinate 1,258,585, forward strand.
AGTCCTTCCCTCCCTCTGCTCCAACTTCACGTGCCAAGAAGCCGTGGCTTCCCTGGCACGAGTGCACGCTGGGGGAACAGGGCTCTGACAAGTGTGTTGGGAAAGAAAGGAGCCCCAAAGTAAAATGCCAGCAGATGCTGTGTGTTACTGAGTGCAGTGTAGTACACTCAAGCACGTTCCATTTCACAGAGTTTGTGCCAAGAGAGCCGTATTTCAAACCTCCCTTATTAGCAGCCACGAGAGTGAGGGCTGATTTCAGACTGCTGGGCAATGATTCACATGAGGAGATACTCAACAAGCCTTTCCTACACAAGCAATTACAGGAAAAAGCTGCTGTCTTGGCCCAATTAATATTGTCTCTGGAAACCAGCTCTGAATAAATTAATATAGCTAGAATTGGAAAGGAAGGTAGGGTGACCAAGTTACAGTGTAGCATCTGCAAACTTCACCATGCTGGCTGTGATTTCCAGGAAATCTGTCCATGGATTTTTTCCTATTGGCCAAGGCAAGAAGGCTGTGTGCCCATTGAGGAATGACCTCTGGGAAGAAAGAAGAAGAATCCCTCTTGAGAAACTCGCTTCCAAATGAAAACAAGCTGTAATCCTGAACCAGAGTTCTCAGCCACTTTTTTTCATAACTGCACTTTCCATCATGAAATACCTTAGGACCATCTTAAGGAACACAGCCTCTGGGGAAAAGTGTTTTCCTTCTCCCCAAGAGTACTCCTAACATCAACTATCCTCCTGTTTTGTCTCCTGAATTTTCTGGCCAGAGGCAGACTCTGCAATCATGACTGAAGACCACCCCTACCCCAGCAGCTCTCATCAGAGGGGACCCCAGTGCAGGGTCACACGCTGCACTGCACTGGAAAACTGAACACATCTGCCAAGGTGAAATCAGCCAGCACTCAGCAGAAATGTATAAATTCACTGGCAGCAGGAGCAGAGAGCTGCCAAGACAGCAGCTGATGAAATCAATGTTCTCCCACGCTGGAATTTAATACTGGCATCCTAGCATTTCTTAGGAACTGCACTTCAGTGCTCTCAGTGCCTGTCTGCCTTATTAAAATGTTGAAGCAGGCATTTCTAGCACTGCTGTCATCAAGCTGCAATGTTAGTTCAGCACCACCACACTGAACACCACTCTCTTAAGCAAACTGTTGGCATAAGATCCACAGCACCCACACACAAGGCAGCCACACCCAGATTGTACTGTAGAAAGTTTCCATTTAAGATTGCAGTATTCTACAAAAAGAAAAGCAGCAGCACCAAAAAAATCTTGCAGCAAGCATGAGATTGATTTCAACTACCCTAGGGTCTCTGAATAGGGCCTGGCACATCACAGAAGGCAGGAGAGATGTCAAAGAACACAGAAGGCAGGAGAGATGTCAAAGCTGAAGTTGGGGCACAAAGAAAGGCGTGTCCTCCCTGGCACCAGTGAGCAGAAACAGGGAGAGAAAGGCAGGGCACACTTCCAAGGAAGGAAAAGCAGGTTGAAAATGCAGAATAGAAGAAAGACAAGCTCCTGGAAGCTTTGCAAACAAGTTAGTACAAGGAAGGCTCCCACACTTTGTCATACTCACATTAGTATTTCTGCTCCTTCTGGCAGGCACTGGAGCAAAGCTAGCGCTCACTAAGTGGAGTGGCACTACCTGGGGAATAGGAATGGAGCAATCTTCCAATCAGAAAAGGTCATCAGATAAATTACAGCCCCAACAGAAAAGGCAGACATTATCTCAGGCCATTAAGCTCACTGCTGCCAGATGCAAGGGCTCCTTGCAGGTAAATGACTTGCTGTGTTCACCTGCCACCTTCATGGAGCACTGGATGGACCACTGGTTTTGTTGTCATCATCCCCACCATGGCTAGATTTGGAGCCTGTCCCTTTGCAAGCTCCCATGCCTACTCTCAGACAAGTGCTGCTTTCTCCGCTGTGTAAGTCCAGCACTATTAACCAAGACTAGACCCAATCCTGGCCGGTGACACTGTGGCCTCCCCTCTGCAACACGAAACCTGCCTCAAAAATGGGGAGTCCAGCAAAAGACATCCCCTTGCCCAAACAGACTAAAACACGCGGAACAAGTGCCATTCTTGACGTGGATCTACCGTGACCGTTCCAAGGGCCAAACCCTGCCAGGAGCTGATCTAGAGGCGAGCTCCAGGCAGCTGCTGCTCCATGGGGTCCGACCCTACCTGTCCAGCCGGTGTACGCCGTGCAGTCGTGCGGGTCGGCGGACTTGAGGCCCTTCTCCATCTGCTCCAGCAGCTCCCTGATTTTGTTATTCAGCCGCTGCGTGAACTCGGGGGTCAGCTGTGGAGACAAAACCCACCAAACGTGAGGGCAACGCGGGTGGGCATCGGCACAGCCCCGGGGAACCGCGTTTGTAACCGGACAGGTCTCTGCCCGACACGGCCCGGGGCAGATCCCCAGAGCCGCCTCACCCCAGCCCCGCTCACCCGCCCGGCCGCGTCGAAGTAGCTGGTGGCCAAGGACTTGTCATAGTCCGCGAAGGGGTTCGGCAGCGCCCGCTGCGCCATCATAGTGCCGCTGGGCTAGGCTGGGCTCGGCTCGGCTCGGCTCGGCTCGGCCCGGCTCGGCTCCGCTCGGCTGGGTTCCGCTCTGCTCCGCTCGGCCTGGCTCCGCTCGGCTCCGCTC
>JAYDZK010000002.1:1266359-1287067 GCA_034509185.1 Euphonia xanthogaster
CGTGCCCCGCTCCCTGTGCCACCCGTGCCCTGCTCCCTGTGCTACCCTTGCCCCGCTCACTCTGGCACCCGTGCCCCGCTCCCTGTGCCACCCGTGCCCCGCTCCCTGTGCCACCCGTGCCCCGCTCCCTGTGCCACCCAAGCCCTGCTCCCTGTCCCACCCGTGCCCCGCTCCCTGTGGCACGCGTGCTCCGCTGCCTGTGGCACCCGTGCCCCGCTCCCTGTGGCACCCGTGCTCCACTGCCTGTGGCACCCGTGCCCTGCTCCCTGTGGCACCCGTGCCCTGCTCCCTGTGCCACCCGTGCCCTGCTCACTCTGGCACCCGTGCCCCACTCCCTGTGCCACCCGTGCCCCGCTCCCTGTGCCACCTGTGCCCCGCTCCCTGTGGCACCCGTGCCCCGCTCCCTGTGCCACCCGTGCCCCGCTCCCTGTGCCACCCGAGGGGTTAGTTGCTGTGTAAGGACAGAGGGCACTGGTTCTGCACATTGCAATCCACTGTGACATTTCATAATTTTCTCCTCCTTGTGGACCACACTATATCAATATCCCCCAAAGCAGTGGGAATCCATCCTATTTTAGCAAATGAGAGAGAAAAAAGTTTTCCACTATACCAGTATTCTGTATTTTTCAAGCCATATTTCCTCCCTCAGGTCTGAAATGACAAACTGAACCTCTTCTTGACCATTTCTGACCTATATAAATTAACTCCTCATTTTTGCTGGGATCTCCAAAGCACATGTTGTTGCTGTAATCTCTGTGATCAGACTAAGGAAAGGAAAACTTCCCAGCAGCACTTAGCTATTGTGGATTTCTGTCAGGTTTTTTGTCACACCCATTGGACTGGATGTGGTAATTTATGGTTGCTTTGGTTACTATGGATTGTAGTGTGATGGAATCCATAGGAAGTAGAAAGAAATGAATTTATTTTTGTTTATTTACAGCAGTGGATAAAGATGGAAAAGTGAGTATTTAAATGATTTTAATCAGTACAGGAAAGTGAACAAGCTACCTCTGGACGACTCTGCTTTACAATTTGATTTCTCATTTACAATTTGATTTCTCATTTTACTAAAATCTAATGCTTGTATCTATGTGTAAGTTAAAGGAAATGCTTCAGTGCACAGCCCTGTGTGCAACAGTCAGAGTTTTTATCTTTTCTCCCCATGGTATCCACAAGAAGAAAAAAAAAAGTAGGAGTGAGGAAAAGATTGAGACAAACAAATTTTGCAAATCCTTCCAACCTGGAGCACCAGGCATGAAGCAACAAGGAAAATGCTGAGTGATCACAGATGCTGTATGTAAGGTGAGAGGCCAAGGCCACATTAAGTAACTCCTATGAAATGTTAACTCTCTCTCCCAGAACTGGGGACAGCTAGCACTGCACTGGTGCTAAAGGGAGAGAGATGTTGTGGACATCCTTTCCAAAGGGGAAATATTTTTATACTGGAGGGATGATTAATTAACTTTTAATTCTCAGGAAATTAGGGAAGAATCTTTCTGTAGAAAACTTTCTGTTTTTTCTCATAGGATATTTAATTTGGAAGGGACCTACAAGGATGATCCAGTCCAACTGCCTGAGCACTACAGGGCTGGCCAAATGTTATAGCCTGATATTAAGGGCCTTGTGCAAGTGCCTTTTAAACACTGACAGGCTTGGGGCATCAGCCACCTCTGGGAAGCCTGTTCCAGTGCTTGACCACCCTCTCAGTAAAGAAATGCTTCCTTAATGTCAAGTCTGAATCTCCCCAGATGCAGCTGTGAGCCTGTCCTGTCACTGGGTATGACATTTGTTGTGGTAAAAGATGTTGGGGCATGTTATTAAGAGAGTATTTCTTGCTCAGATAAGACTGGGAGAGGACCCTTCACCCAGACACTTGAGGTACAAGCCCATAAGCTCTTCCTTGAGGCTGATCATGTGTTACACCATTTCAGTGCAGCTGCTTTTTTTCCTTAAATTGAGGGCAGCTTTAGGCCTGACCCACTAATGTGCTGGGAACAAGAAGCCAGTTTTATCTGGGTTTTGTTGTAGCCCAGGCAACAGGTAGCTGTCCTGCCAGTGGCAGCAGTTCCTATGAATTTCAGAATGCTGGGAGCACCTCTTGTTCTAGGAAATAGAAATGTCTACAGCACCCATTTCTGTTGTGGTGCTTATCTCTTCTGATGGATGCTTGCTCTCTCTCTCTGCTGATTTCCTTATTTCCCTTCTGGGTTGTGCTGGTCATACACCCAAGATCAGAGATCACAGGGTTGTGTGTGATGGGCCTGGCCACAATCCTCTGTACATGTCCACCAGGAAGGCTGGACCAAGTGGTCTGTTCCAGGTCAAATATCCATGAAAATGATTCCGTCAGATAGCATTTATTTTAGTGAAATTATATATAACTGGGGAAAGGATGACAAGTCAAAGAAAAAAGACAAAACTGCCCAATGAACACGGTATGTGCCTGTGCAAATGCACATAAACAGTTACATGCATAAACTGGCAGCTTGGGGACAGTGTATGTTACAGCCTTCATCCTAGAAAAAAGCCGATCTCTTTATGATATAATCAACAGCAAGTCAAATTTGTTTTTCTTTGATACACCAAACACACTGGGCTATGATTGCCTCTCACATAGTCACCCACGACAGGGCTGCTGCAGAAGGAAGCAAGTGTCAGAGGGATCTTGAGCAAATGTAGCTGATCTTGCATTGTAAAATCATGTTAATTCTAGACTCTGTAAAGAATGTGTAGCATGGGGGAGACTGGATTTGTGTAAGCTTTTCCTAAAGCCAGTTTGGCCTTTTTAATGATCCACAGTAACAAGCCAGTGAAATGTCTGAGCCTGTAGAATCACAGGGGAAAGAGGATGACTGCCAATCCTGGCCCCTGAAAAAATGTCAGGGAATGAGAAATATTGCTCCCTCCAAACGTCTTCCAGTGAAAGGAGTTCAGCTCCAGCCTGCAGTCAAACACTGCAGACACCTTGTGGGTATCTCTGAGATTGCTGGCACCAGTCTCCCTTGGCATCACCATGGAAATCAGCCTTGTGTCTGAGGCGTGGTGCCCGTGGTGGCTCTGGGAGCAAACTGCACTCTGGCTCACCCTGATCACCCTCCAGCAGTGCTCTTCTGCCAGCCCCGGGCTTTTGCTGGCTAAGCACTTTCTGAAACCGACCTGTTGGAGTAATGTCAGTCATTTCCAGACACTGCAAGGGTTTTCTCTGTTTCTTCCAAGTCAGCTGATCCAAGGGGAGCTGCTAATCTCAGCAGCAATGAAATTTGACCCGTTTTCAAGATGTTGATTCTTTTTCTCTTGCTGAAGATAAGAGCCTTATCTTTGTCAAGTTTGGGTGGAGCATGGGCTCTGTATCCCAGACAGAGGAGTGTACCCTGGGCTGTCCAAGCCTTAATAAAAAGTGTAATCTCCTTGAAAATAGATTTTCTCTAATGGGGGAATAGTTATTGTCAAGCATTTTATAAACTTCCTTTATTAATCAAAAGGCTGTCTTGATTTTTGCTTAAAGACAAAATTTGGAAGAGAAGGGATGTACCAAGTTAGGCAATTCAGAATTAGCAAGATATTTGCTATTTTTTTTTAAGAAAGCTCTTTCACACAGCATTGATGTGAGATTTTCAATGATGTTGTTACATTATTTTTCCTTACAAAATGAAAAAATCTTTATTAGCTTTTAAAACGATCCTATAGGATGTTAATTGGAACTGTCACAGGGCCTGTTGGCTGTGACCACTTTTGTATCCTGAATTCCTGTGGGATTTGCTGCCATCCCTGGATACTTTGGTTGTTTTGAGGCATGTTTCTTTCATTTTATGAAACTGTGAACAGGGCATGAGGGTCTGTTTCCAGAGCAAATGATTTACCTCACAGAACTGAATGGCTCTCAGCTGTCAGCTAGACTGAGCTAATGTTTTTGAAGGAAAATGACACGGCATCTCAGTTTGATTCTGATGCTTCTTGACATTTCAATGAAAATATCAAAATGAAACTCTTCACTTATTGTGCTAACTGAAACTTGCTTTTAGGTTTGTTTTGGAAAGTTTGTTTGTTTAAAAAAAAACAAAGAGAAGGAATTTTTTTAATTTAAAAGAAGAAAAATAGTATCTCTCTAAAAAAAGTGTTCTGTAGTAGTGAAAATAACTACTTGCAGTACTTAATAAAATCAGATTTTGAGCCACTCAATTCAAAACATTTCTTTGTAATTCTTTGTTTGTTTGGACTCCCAAACAAAAAGTGCCATTCAATCAGAATTAGGAAGCTGTTTGGAGTTATAGGTTCTGTGTTTTCCATCCCTATGGATGTATCCATGTTTTCTTCAGACTGGGCCAAAGACTTCAGTCAGCCAAAGATCATGAGGAGGACAGCCTGAATTTTGGAGTTTTGTTTTTGATAAATTTACATTGGCTCAGGACTCAGCTTTGTGTGTTCTCCTTTACCCAGAAACACTCGTTTTCTACAAATGAGGACTGCAAGGTCCTCATACTTCTCTCCCAGCTTTTCTCTCAATGAGGCATTTTCATCTCTGGCTAATGAGGACTATTATTCTTTATGAAGAGTGTAGTGTTATAGGCAAAATATTCCAGTCACAAAGATCTCTAGTTGGGGAATAATATGCGGGAAATTTCACCTTATTTCATGTGTTGATCATTGAATTGTTACCAAAAGATGTTCTTCTTTTGCAACCATTCATTTTTTGTTGTGAAAAATTTTATTTTTCGTTTATTTGAGGACAGACAGCTCTTTGGAACCTGTGCTAGTGCAAGCTCTCCAAACACAGAATAAAGATTTCATCTTTCCATGGGATTTGGTCTTCCTGCTTCACATCCTTGTAGCAGGCACAGGCTGTTCCAGCCAGCACGCAGACCCTGCATTGAGAGCTCTCCAAACCACGCTGTGCACAGCCTGTGCTGTCCAGAACCATGGAGTGGTGTGAGTTGGAAGGGGATGCTGAAGATCATCCAGTAGGGCAGGGACACCTTCCACTATCCCAGCTTGCTCCAAGCCCTGTCCAATGTGGCCTTGAACACTTCCAGGGTTGGGGCAGCCACAGCTTCTCTGGGCAGCCTGTGCCAGGGCCTGCCCACCCTCACAGGGAAGAATTCCTTCCTAATATTTAATCCAAACCTGCTCTCCTTCAGTTTGAACCCCTTGTCCTGCCACTACATGCTCTTGTATTCTTGGGGTGATTTCTCTTTCAGGCTTTGCTGTTTGCAGGTGGTGTTTAAACCCCTGTGACAGTGCTCAGAGAGCATCCTGAGGAGGAGAAATGTTGCAAGGGTGCCTAAGCAAGCATCCCTCTGAGGAGGGGTGGGAGGAGGTGGGGCTGCACCTGGGAATTTTAATGGCATAATAAATGGGAGGTGGAGGGCAGTGCTGTACAGTCACTTCAGCTCTCCTGCTGTGCCTCTGTGCTCTTCCCCTGTGATCTACAGCAGTATATTGTCAGCAGCAAATCTTGAAGAGATCCATACAAGCAGATTTGTGTTTTCTCTTCTGCTCTTTAAACTTTAGTTAGCCGTCGGCAGCTTTCAGGATGACGAGGATTTTGACAGCTTGCAAAGTGGTGAAGACTTTGAAAGGCAGATTGAAGTTTTGCAATGTGGCTGCTGATCACTGGAGTTTCTCAAGGACAGGTACCAGACTGTTGAGCATCAAGGTAACAGTGACTGGACTTGTTTGATAGATGTGTTTGGCATGCAGAGATAACTTGCTGCAGATAACAGGGCTTACCTAGAGACAGGAACCAGGGGAAATCTGTCTGAACCCTAAGCAAGGGGGTTGCTTGGCTAAATGCTCTTATTAGCTAAGCAAACACACTTTTTGTCTAGTCTGGAATGAAGTTATGGGGTAAATTACACCAGAAGGTGTAAGTTCAAGGTTTCAGTTAATTATTATGTGGTGTTTTCTTTAGAAACTTCACCCTCCTATAGGACTGATTGCTAACAGAGTTTGTCCATATGAGAGTGAATTGGCTGAATATTTGAAATCATGCATCCCTTGAGGCATGTTATTAATCCTTTTGAATCCATACAGAATCCATTTTCAAAGTATTAGAAACTACAATGGCTCTGAGGCTAATTGGAGAGCTAGAGAGGTGGGTGAGGAAGCTGAAGATGAGTCACAGGGTACTCCACTCCTCATTCTGGAGATGAAGGGGATGGAAAGTGGGGCCCATTCCCATATAGATGGGGGGAACTTAGTGAGCTGCTACTGTGGGGGAGGAAAAGCAGTGCTCATTTCCATGGCTCCTCAGTGACTTGTGCTCCTCAGCTGGCTTGGCTCACTCTTCTCCTTTGAATTTTATGACGGATGAATATTCATGGCATTGTTGTGAGCAGCCTTGAGGAGAGTTCAAATTGTAGGAACTGTGACTGTTCTACCTGTGTTGCTTTTCTCTGTCTTTGTCTTGGATGATAAAAGAATTAATCCAGTGCTTCTCCCCAAAACATATCCTAAGTGTGAAGCTTCTTTGGTGTATCCCAAGACACTGATCTTGACTCATTCTTTTTTCTTTCCCTGTCTTCTTCTCTCAGTGTTAGCCAGGAACAAATGTGCTAGAGCAAAATCAGATAGACACAGATACTTATACACAGGGTTGGCAAAGAAAGTCTTGCCTGTTAGCCATGCCCAGATAGATTTCCAGCCTGTGATGGCATAGTACTCACAAGAAGAGTAAGAGTCACTTTGAATTTTCTATCAAAGAGAAAATTACTCCTCTTTTGCTGGCTATTTGGTCTTGGGAGAGTGAAATGTAGCTAAGTCCTGGCACCAGCTTTTTATTGTAGAAGGAATCTTGGAGCTCTTGGATTCTTCTCTGCTTCTGATATGCCAGCTGTTCTGTAGCCAGCCAGATGTGAGCCAAGAAATGTGGCAGAGAAGCTGTGCTGGGTGGGATTGTACTGTAGGGCTTTGGAGATTTTGCAGACCTTATAATCCACTTTTTAGATGGGAAGGGCTGCTACAGCAGGCAACTAACTGGAACTAATTTCCTCTGCTGTCTTACTGGGTTTAGATTTCTTTTTCTTTTAACTTCTTGAGTGCTTTCTTTGCTTGCTGTGTGAAGTGGGACCTGAACTAGTTGACTCTGCAAGCTCCTTTGACAAAGTCCACACAGTCTGTCTGTGTGACATGACCCCTTCTGTTGGCCACCTTCATCCTCCAAGCTCTTGAGGAGTTCTGCAGCCTCTCTAGAGCACAGGGCCCTCTGCTAGAGGTGAAGCTACTGATGTGTGGGAAGAAGAAATCAGATTGCAAATGGCATATCTTACATTGGGTGGGTGTGGTAGAAACAATTTAGTTGAGATTACAGCAGAGATTTATCTGAGGCTATGTGGGGATGCTTTTGAGAAGGGTGAAGACAAAAGGACCTCATGGAGGCTTTGAGGGGTTGTTTATTTCTTGCTTGTTCTTTTTTTGAAAGTATTTCTCCCATCTGATCCCTGATTGAGCCAACAGGCTTTCTCTGTAGCCTGTAAATCACTTTTCACCTTAAAAACAAAACTGAAAAAACAAGGTAGGCTGGCAGCTTAGGGACATGGTAACACCTCCACTGGAAATGTAAGCAAGAATAATTGCTTTGAGAATGCTCAATGAACCAACCACTTAATTAAGAATAATAAATCAAGGAAGGGAGGGAAACACTTGAACATCTATCCCCTGCTATAGCTGAACTTGCAGGCAGGTTATGGTTGCTCAGGGACATTTTTCTCCATTACTTGAACACTGTGTAGGGGCTCTCTAGTATAATAAGGGCTTCTGTTCAACAGAAATGATTTCTGTGCTGTCTGCCTTAGAAGGGAGGTGGGCAGTGGTGGGAGGAAGGCCATGCAAGTCCTGCCAAGTTCTTTAGTGAGCAAGAGGCTCTGAAGCTCACAGTGATTGCTCTGGGGTTTGGCCTTCAGCACTTGGATGAATCTTAAATTTTCTGGTCATTCCACCATTGTGGGCTTTGTTTCCTGGAGGATTCTGCCAGGGTTGGTGGCAGGACCACGATTCAGGCATCTGCCCCAGGGTGTGCTCAGTGGTGGGACACACTTGAAGAGGAGCTGCTGTTTGAGTGGACTCCAAGCTGTGCCCTTAACCCCAAGGATGGGAGAAACTGTGTCCAGCAGGCAGTGTTCCATGTGGGCAGAGCAGGCTGGGCTTTCAGCAGAGTTCCCAAAGGGCACAGGTGCTGTCCAAAGCCCAGCTGGAGGCACCCACACCACCTCTGTGCTCTGCTCTGAGTGCCTGGCAGCTCTCTGCAGGGAGAGGCACAGGGAGATCTGGAATCCCACCAACCTGTCATTTGAATTTGGTCTAAACCTAGGGGATTTAGCCACAAAAATTCTGTTTATAACAGGGGAGGGAGGAGGTTTTGGTGTTGCTGACTAAACTGTCCAATGGTGTGGGAAAGTTCCAAAAGTTATGGCAAAATCTTTGGAGAATGACTGGGTGTTTGACATTAATGAGGAAAAAATGGCAAGGCTAAAAACATCCCAGATGCACAGAATTCAATTACTTGGCAGCTCAGTTTGATTTTTAGTGTATTTTGCAGTACATTAGTAATTGATCTGTGTGGTATTTGTAACTGCAGAGGGGCTCTAAATGAATGTTTGGCATGATGGTTACAAAATGTTCAATACTGAGAATGAAATTTCTCCTTGCTGTGATTGTTCATCTGATTTACAGCTAATGGAAAGTAGCTCTCCAGCTCCTTTCTGCAGCAAATTGATCTTGATTTTTCTTTTTAAAATCCCAGTAAGAGGAATAGTTCTGTAAAAGAAACCAATATGAAGCTAAATCATGGTGAGAGCTGCTTCCTGTGGACATGCTTGGCACATTTCCTGTGGCACAAACCACTGGGATTTTTGCACTGGTGATCACTCAGCTTGTGCCTGGGAGACAGCTGTGCTTGCCTTCCAGAGGTGGAGGTTTATCAGGGTCCTGAAAGTCGTAGTCCAAATTCTTTTAGGCCAGGAATTCATTGGCAAATTTATTTACAGCTTTGCAAATTTATTTACAGCTTTGCTTATTCTCTCTCTTCCTCTGCATGGCACCAGTGATCCTGCTGTCTGAGGGAATCTCCCAACTCATTCTGTCACTTCTGCTGTGCATGTGGTCATTATTTATTTATTAGAAGGTGGAGTTCTCTGGTGGTTTCCCATCCAGTGCCTGGATTGGATAAAAAAGGTTTAGTTTCCAAGTGGGGCCAAAGAGGATGGTACATTTAGTCTGGTGTGTGCAAAGTCCCAGTTGTGACAGTGAATCTCTTGAAGACTTCAGTAAAACTCACTCTGTCCCACTTGCCTTGGCTGTAAAATTGTGGTGAAGCCTGTAAGGGCTCCCTCAGTTAGTGGGACTCAGTTCTGCTGAACCCTCTCTGGAGAAGCTATGCTTTCCTCTGGGCTGCTTGTTTCATAGCTGCTTCTTCTGGGACAATTTATGCCTATCCCTGAGGTAACTGAGACCATGAGTGTCCATCTGATCCATGAGTTCCTCTGGTCTAGTGTCCCACAGCAGAACACAAAGGTATTTTGAATTTTGCTGTCTGACACCAGTTCAACGACACACACACCTCTTTTTAGTGGCATTGCTGTATGGTTGCACCAGAAGTTAAGCACCTATCAAAGGTCAGAGCTGGATGAGAGCCAGCAGAGTCAGCAGCAGGCCTTGAGCAAACATTGAGGAGGCAAGTGATCCTTTCCCTGCAGGGTGATGATGTTGGTAAATTGCAAGAAATGAAAAAATGAACTAAGCCATAGGGCAGGGTGATCCCACAGTAACAGCAGCACATGCTCTGCTTGCAGTGAGGTTTGCCAGCTCATTAGGATCACAATGTTTCCTAAGAGTTGGAAAGAAAAAAGGCATCAGACTGGTAAAAGAGCTCATGTCTTGGCAGCTGGGAGTGGGAGAGGGGCAGGAATACTTACAGTGCTAGGCATGAAAGGCAGGTATCCTGTGTGCTACCTGTGCAAGCCTTTCCTCCTGTGTTTGAGCATCTTCACGTGCCTTTCTCTAGGTGCAGACAGCCAACTTGGTGCTGGAAGATGGGATGAAGATGAAGGGCTATTCTTTTGGCCATCCATCCTCCACAGCAGGGGAAGTCGTGTTCAACACGGGGCTCTCTGGGTAAGGCAGCAGCAAATGGCATGTAAGCATCAGTACTTCTCTGGAAGCTTGTTGAGGTGTGAAAGCTGCTTTTTCCAAGCTTGTAGGGTCCTGATCCAAGCAGGTAGTTTTCTGTATTTATTACATTATTCTATTATTTTATTCTATTTATTTTTCTCTATATATTTTTTTCTATATTTCCTTCTACTACATTGTATTCCAGAGGTACAGAGAGAGAGAGAGAATGAATGAAGGTCTCAGGCAGACCCCTTGTGCCAAAGCATTTGTGGTGATAAGCACCTTAAAGGCTGACCTAATGATGATGAGATGCAGAGGGCTCTGATCACTTCCTGCTGAATTGCTGGGTCAGAGCAGAGAAGCTCTGCTCTCCCTCCAGTGCCCAGATCAGCTATAGAGGTTTGAAGCATCTGCAGCCTTCTTGGTAATGGAACTTGGCTTCTGAGTGCAAAATTTTTAGACCCCAGGATGGTCACCTTTATGACCCATCTCTTCTGTCATTTGGTGGCTCACACCACAGGTGCTTTTGCATTCTGTGCCTTTCCAGCTAAAGGGCAGGATCAGATTCCTGCCTAACCTAGCATGATTTTCTGTCCTCTTGAGTGCTGGAAACTTCTGGCTGACTTAGATTGGCAGCCAAATGCTGCCAGTGCTTTTGTTGGACTGCTTGAGCAGAGGAAAGGGGCTCTTGGCAAGGACAGGGATGTGTCCTTGGGGATATAAGCCATCTCTGAAGCTGTTGATGCTTGAGCTTCTTCTGCAGTCATTCAGAGCTGTCTTTGCTCATCTGCTTTGTGTTCCCTGAATTGTGCTGTCCTTTGGAGATCTCAGTACTCACAGGCTGAGTTTTAAAATGATACCAGTGGTGAGAATGTTAAATTGCTGCAGAGGGGAATCAGTTTGCAGAGTTTTGCGTTAGGAGACAATTATTTAAGCATTTTGACAGCACTAATTACTGGCTGTGTTAATATACCTGCCAACAAGCCACTGTTTAATGTAGATCAGAATGATGGAGGGCACCAGAGTTCTCTTCTCTTTGATAGATTATGGGCCATAAATCTTGGCACATCACAAAAGTCAAGGAGGACCTGAAGGATTAATTTCCTCTCCACATGTTGCTGTGGCAGTAGAAGTTGTGTTTGCTCATTGTCTAATCGTTTGGAGAGGATGCTGTGACAGAGATCTCTTCTGTGCTGGGGAGCATATGGGCATGGAGAAAACACTCAAAATGTAAGGAAGTATCTTCAGAGCCCCCTGTAAAGAGCATGACCTTGATTGATCCAGAGAAATGGAAGACAGGGGTTTGCAGTGCTGTTGCAGAACACAGAGGTGGCAGATTTCCTGCCAGCCCAGGGTTGCTGTCCATTGACAGGAGCCCTGTAGCTGCACCTCCTGCTCACAGAGATCAAGATCTGGGTATCCAGAGGAACCCAGCTGTCCCTTCTCCCTGACAGGAAGAGGCAGTGCCAGGGTGAAGGAGGTGCCCAGGCTGCTGGGGCACACAGCACTTTGTCATGGTGAGGAGCAAGAGGTGAGTGCAGGGGTGCTGATGAGCCTCAGACCTGCTTTCTGTGAAGTGGCTGTTTCTGGGTGCTGAGTGGGGTCAGCAGGGGCTCTGTTTGGGGTGGTCACAGGCTGCTCTGCACCATGGCTCCTCATCTGGACCCCCATGGTCTGATTCATGGTACAGAAATGGAGGCAAAGCACTTTGTGCCTACAGCTCTCAGGCCTGAAGGAGCTGAAGCTTGCTGAAATGTTGGCAATTACTCTGGAATAGAAGGCCAAGAACACTCTTTTAGGGGTGAAATGTTGAATTTTTGATGGAAAAGCAAGAGGATGAACTTTGCAGAAGCATTTGCTGAAAAAAATAAACCTACTTTTGCAGCCATATGTTTGGCACAGGAACAAAAAGAGGAGGTTTCCCATTAAGAAAGAAGAGTTACAACCCATAAAATGTCCCATGTTTGAAATGGCTCCATAAAGGTGTTTATCTCTAATAAATGTGTGTTTCCCATGATATTCTAGTGAGACAATGGGTTGACAGGAATTTACTGAAATCAGGCAGGCACAGCAGGGATTAGACCTTGCAGCACGTTTGGAGCTGGCGTTTCCATCTGCCCCTCTCTGCCTCACACAGCACTGCTCCTGCTTAAAGGGCATTGTCTGAGCTCTGCCTGCACACCCACCCAGAGCCAGGGCCCTCTGTCCTTGCTGCTGATCACAAATGACATGCAGAGCTCAATGACATCAGCTTTGTCAGTGACAAGCTGTCCTTTGGAGGCATGACCAGTTAGCTTGGAAGGAGAGAACAGTGCCCAGCATGCCCCTGCCACGTGCCTGGTACCTGCTGCAGTTTTGGGATCACACTGCACTTTGTGTGGTTGGTTACCTGCAGCTGCAAAGATGGATTTGAACATCAGGAGAGGCTTACCTGAAAACATTTCCTGGCCTTTGTTTACTCAACCTGTCATTTCTCAGAGCTGGCTGGTGTGCTGCATTGTCTGTATCTGCCAGCAGCCAGTCCTGCTTTTGTGAAGAGTTTCCCAATGTTTGACAATTAATCTTCTGGCAGTAAGTCTGGTGTTCCATAAAAATGTCTCTTGTGACTTGCTGATATCTGGTAGATGGCTGGAGTTGCCAATTAGGTGTTATTTAAACAATAATGACAATAATTTATTATATTTTTGTATAGGGCAGATTCATCCCAAAGTGTCTTTATGCATTTGGCTCAATATTTGTGGGGATAGCTTCATCTGTTACTAAATTGCAGCAGGTTTTGGGTTAAAAGACAATAATTGTTTAAGGGATATTTGAACAGTATTCTACAGAATAAGGGAGAAAGAGAGGGACTGTCTGTTAATGTGGAGCTGAAAAATAGGAGCACACAGAGCACATTTACCCTGTCCCCCTATATGTGGCTGAAAGTGGGACTGGATCTACTGGATCCAGAGATGATACTTTGTGGAATCCTGGGTTTGGTCCTGTGCTGCAGAAGAATGTCCCAGGGTGCTCTCAGACCTGTCCTTGCTGAGAAGGGCATTCTTCATGTGCTTAACAAGCTGCCAGGCTTCTGCCTGGGCTCATGACAGGACATGCTCTGGGGCTGAATCTCAAAGCTTTGTCTTCAACCTGCAATGCTGAATCTCAAAGCTGAATGGGGTGCAATGCTGAATCTCAAAGCTCTGCCTTCATCCTGCCTTCTGCAGGGATAATGCAATGCTGAATCTCAAAGCTGAATGGGGTGCAATGCTGAATCTCAAAGCTTTGTCTTCAACCTGCCTTCTGCAGGGATACACCCCCCAGCTTGCAAGCACTTAGGAGTCTGGTCAGGTGCTGCTCTGTGGCTGGGAGCATGGAGATTGCCTAGAAGAGATGCCAGGCCTGTGCTGGGAGACCCTGCAGAAGTGGCACCATGGCAGGGCTGGTGAAAGAGAAGGACCCAGAGCAGTGATGAGGAATCCCAAGGACTTGTCCTCCCCACAAGAAGAGCAATTACAGCCCTGAGCATCCCAAGACAAGCTCCAGAGTGTGGAAGGGACAAAGCCTGGGCAAACAGCTCTGCTGGCTTTTCAGTTAGAGCCTTGTGCTGCCACTGAGAGGGGAAAGCTCTTACAGCTCACACAGGGCAAAGCACTGCCCAGGGCTGTGCCCAGGCCAAACTGGTGATGCTCTGTGCAGGGCTGAGCTCTCCCTGCCCTCCCTGTACTTGTTTCTCATGTTAAATCAAAGGACTCTGAGCTTGTTGATGTGCTTTTCTTAAAGCAAACACGAGAAGCCAAAGTCTTTCCTTGTTCTCCATGTCAGGTGTTTAAGCACAAATGAGGGCAAATTCATAGATGTGTTTGCTTTTATTCTGAGAACACCTCCACATGAATTCCATTTCTGTCTTTGTCATGTGGGAATTCAGCCCTTCTTGTTTTCACTGGTTCTTTTGTGTTCCTTTTGACTCCAGACCAATGGACTTTTCTTCTACTGTTTCTTCCCCTAGATACACTGAAGCCTTGACAGATCCCAGCTACAAAGGGCAGATTCTTACCCTGGCTAACCCCATAGTTGGGAATGGTGGAGTGCCTGACACGGCTGCTTTGGATGAAATGGGCCTCAGGAGATTTCTGGAGTCTGATGGGATCAAGGTAATAGTGGGAGGAGCAGAGCTGATCAAAGGGCTGTGCCCAGCAGCTGAGTGTGTAAGAGTTTACTGGCTCCCTTATAGGAGAAATCAGTGATACTCAACCTTTCTTTTTCTTCTTCTGGATATTATCCTGGGGAGGAGTTGGGGGCAAAAAATACTCCATCTTGATTTCTGTACTAAGCCATGTGCCTTCTGGAAGTATCTGTTCTGAGGTGAAATAACTGTTTTATACAGTAACTCCATTGAAAAATGGAGCTGACTTTTGAAATGAAAGGTTACTTAAAAGTGAAAAGTTTTCTTATTAAAAAAAAATTCAAAATAAAACATTTTGTCTTGTCTTACATTTCAATTTTCTTTCTTTTTACGAGAAGTGTTTTGTCAGCTCAGTGCAGTTTGCAGCTTTGGTCACCAAGGCACAATCTCCTATGGATTTCCTGGTCAAAATGCCCAGATACAATCATGAGCTAGCCTGAAGTCTGTCCATGGTAGGGTTTATGGTAATGCACAGAGCAAGCTGAAGGTACAGGATAAGTGCAAAGGTGATCCTACAGTGCAGAATGATGTTTTTCTCTCTACAGGTTTCAGGTTTACTGGTGCAGGATTACAGCAATGAGTACAGCCACTGGCAGGCCACGAGGAGCCTGGGAGAGTGGTTGCAGGAAGAACAGGTGAGCAATCTAGATGTAACAGCATGGTGAGAACTGGCCTGGATGGAAGGATGAGCTCTTTATTTTGTGCTTTGTAGAACAGAAACTAGGGTTGAGCATCTCAGCTATTTATGAGTGGGAATAGGGAGGAGAAGTGAAGAGCTGCAGTGAGGCAGCCTTGGTAAAACTGCTGCTGAGAGCCTGAGCTCCTGACACAAGGCCAGGCTGGATGGGGCATGAGCAGCCTGCTCTAGTGTCCCTGTCCATGGCAGGGGCTTGGAATGAGATGAGCTTTAAAATCTGCCAAGCCCAGCTGTTCTGTGATTCTGTGACCTGTTCTCATAACAGTGAGTGGCTGCTGCCTTCTTTCCATTTTTTTAGCTGCTTGTTCTCTAACTTATCCTTGGGTTTTCTTCAGGTGCCTGCTCTGTATGGGATTGATACCAGGATGTTGTCCAAATTAATTCGTGACAAGGTAGGATCTGCTTCCCTTGATCCAGCTGCATTAACCTTGCTATTGCTGGGCCCTTTCCAAACCTGGAGTAGCAATGGTACTGCTGGGCTGCCTTGACTTCAGATGCTGCTCAGATCCCTGTGCTCCTCCAAAGGCTTCAGAGCTGCTGGGCAATGCTCTGATACCAAGGAGCCTCCTCTCCCTGGCTCTGCTCTGGGTTTCTTGTCCTGCACGAGTGAGCCAGCACAAGGTGATGTGAATGAGAGGCCTCAGGTAGTGTCAGACACACCAGGTGGTAGTGTCAAGCACATCTTAACTCAGAAACAGTCGAAGAGAGCAACAAGTCTGTGAGATATTGTGGATATTCATTCACAGACTGTGGTACCTTTGGTCAGTGGAAATTGCCCCTCTGAGACAGAGGAATGCCTACAGTCATCCAAGGGGTATTCCTAACCTGGTTTCCTTTGGCTGAAGCCTGCTATTATTTTCAATAGTCGTTACTTTTCTCTGTTTTCCAAGAGCTGACAATTGAAGGTCATGGCAAGATTATGTTATGGAGTGAAGGTTAATGTGAGGGTACACTTCACTCTGGCTGAAATGGTGATCAAAGCCAGTCTGAATGTAAATTTGCCTTGGAGAGCTTTCTTTTCTAATGGATTATTTGAAGCTGCTCTTTTCTTTAGATGATCAATTTTCAGTCTGCAGCCCAACCCTATGCCCCCTTTTATTCCACAGAACAAAACAGGAAGGGGCCAGCTTGAATAAAGGAATATTTGTAGAAATGAATTCTATTAGGAAGACATGGCATTGTCCTGCTCTTAGAGATAGCATACAAGTACAATTTAATACAATAGCAAATGGCACTATATTTTCTGCTTTCCTAGGACATAATAGATCACCATTCCTTTCCTCTGAAGTTAATACTTTCGCTGTTTGTCCTGTAACTTAGCAGTGTATGGTAGTGAGTCCCATTGTGCCCTGACTTTGAGTGGGATTGGTGTATGGCTCTTAAAAAAGTGCATAATGTCACCTCTTCACCCAGTTCTCTCAGGTTGAAAAAGATCTACTTAGTATTTCACTCCCTGTCTCTAGAAAAACTGGGGTTGAGAACAGGGCCTCCTTGTGATAAATGCAGAAATAAGCAATGCCCTGTTAAACTGGACTGAAAGTAAGTGCAGGGCACCATTTGGCTGGGAGCAAGGGCTTTGAGAGCTTTGTCATCAGCATTCATGAACTCCCTGCATGGTGGCACTCAGAACCAGGAGCCCCATTTCCAGGAACAGGACTTGCTGAAGAGGATGATTATTTTCTTCTGCTTCGTGTAAAGCAGCTTGGAGCAGCTTTTGGTGTAAGAAAGAAGACATAGGATGTCAGCCACTGTTGGGGGCAAAACTCTGTCCTTCAGACTTGCTCTTATTAGTGCCCATGGCAGTGCAAGATGTTGGCTGTTGCTTGCCCTAGAGGAATGGCAAGGATACTTCAGGCATGGCAAGCCAGGGAAGTATCACAGGAGACTCACTAAATCCAAGGAGCAGTCCCAGTGGGAGTACTGGTGTCACAGCCACAGAGCAAGCTGAGTTTATCGTGTTTGATCATGAAAGTGATCAATTTACCACAAAACATTGATTCCTCTGTTTTACTTTCCCCTTCCATCCTTGACAAGTTCTGTCGTGCACACTTTGTTCCCATGCTGAGAAGAGGTTAACCCCAGATTAATCCCACTTACTTCAGGAGTGAGGCAAAGCCAAAGAAGGGTTTTTTTTGTTTTTTTTTCCCACTGAAAACTTCAAGGAGAAGAAGGATAGAGTGTCCTAGCTTCTGCCAGGTGGGAACAGCAACATAGGGCTTGCTAGAGGTGATTTTTATTTTTAACAGTTTGTTCTGAAAACAGCTGTGCTGACCTGCCTCCTACACAGCTTTGCCTTACACCAGTTCTGCTGCCTTGTAGCTGTCCACAGGAGGCAGCTGAAACCCTCACAGTGGGTTTCCAAAACCAAAAAATCTTCCAACTGCTTTGTGGGTTACTCCCAGATCTATGTGACAGTTATGTGGGGATCTGAATTCCGATCTTCAACTCAATTTCATGTCACAACACAGCTTGCCAGAATGCCTATTAACAAATATTGCTGCTGATAATGTCTCTCCCCCGAAGGAAGGGGTTTAAACAGATTTTTTTATACCAAGGAAGGCTCATAAACTTCTGAAAATGCTAAAAATGGTTATAAACTGCCAAAACCCCTTATTTAAACAGCTGTTCTGGTTGCTGGGCCTGTCAACACCTTGTCCCAGTGTTCACAGCTTCTCCTTTGCTCATGCTTTGTTTTTTTCTGGTGTATTTCCACAGGGCACAGTACTTGGGAAAATTGAGTTTGAAGGTCAACCTGTGGAATTTGTAGACCCAAATAAGCAAAACTTAATTGCAGAAGTTTCAACAAAGGTGAGAAGTTCTTCCATAGCATTAGGGCAGTACACTCCAGGTAGTAACTGCTCCTCATTTGCTCTGGGAATCAGCCAGTTTTTCTAAACAAACAGTTTGAGGAGGCTTTTTAAACCATGCACCTTTCTAGACCTTTGATGGACTGTTTTCTCAATATCCCTGTGGCTCCTTAGGTGCAGTGATGGAGATAAAAAATGGTTTGTGTTGAGCTGAATGTGGTCTGAACCACCCTCTGATCAGAGGACTGTGTGTTGCAAAGACAGAGAAGTATTGGGGATACAGTTAGAACTGGTATATGGTGGATGTTTTCAAACAGCATCATCACTTCTACTTTCACAGAAAGATGAAGGAAGCACTAATGTCTGCAGTATTCCTGAAGATTTCCACATAAATTAAGTACCAGCTGCTGCACATTGGTGAAAAGTTATTATGCTGCCCATCTTCTCTGTGTTTTGGGGACAGGGCATGATCTGTCATTTACAACATGGTCTTGTCTTTTTATAGGAAGTCAAGATTTTTGGCAGAGGGAATCCAATTAAAGTTGTAGCTGTTGACTGTGGGTTGAAGCACAACATCATCCGTCTGCTGGTAAAGGTGGGTCAGTGCTTCATGTCCCTCTTCACTTGTTTTGCTTTGCTAAGAGCCTCACCCGTACTCACAAGCCTTCCTGCCACCTGGACACATGCATTTTCAAGTTAGTTTTCAAGTTAGTGCCTCCTGAAGTGAGGCACAATTTTTAGGAGGATTTTTATGCACTGGGAGGTGTTTTCTGCACTTGGTTCAGTGTATTGAGGGGATAAGGAAGAGGACCTGTACAGCAGCCTCTCAGCCATGGGGAGAACCCCAAAAGATGAGTTTTCAAAAAATGAGGCACCATTTCTCTAAAGAACAATGAAGGAAGGTCAACCCAACATTGTTAAAAATAAATAAATGAGGGGGAAATGCAGTCATGGTGGTGAATGGTTGAAACAGGCCCAAAGTACCTGTGGTATGTTCATCAATGAGAATATTAAAAACACAGCTTCCCCACGTCCTCAGCAACCTGCCCTAAAGTGGGAATTACCCCTGCTTTGTGCAGGGATTGCACCTGATGACCACATGAGGCTCGTGCATCCCAAGTTATTCTTTGATTCTAGAATTCTGTGAAAAGCTTTTCCTGTTTCTAGCACAGTGATGTAGCAGTTCTTGCTTCTTTAGCCACACAGGAGGACAGAAGGCAATGTCCTCATATTCTCTAGATGCACAGGATTTCCCTGATTCAATTTTTTAATTAGTGTGGATGTTTGTCTCAGTTTTATGTGTAGGACTGCCTCTGGCTTGTCATAGAACAAGGCTGTGGAGCCCTAATTCAGCAGTTAGGATGAGTGCACTGTGTGAAAGTGAACATTTGTTAATGTTACACATTTATTTTGCTTTCCATCAGTAAATTTTCATCTCATCAGTGAATTTCAGAGTAACTTGACAAACACTGAGGTGGCTCAAAGGGGCCAAGTGCACCAGTTTTGTGAGAGTAATATGGTCAGACAGCGGAGAGAAGCTGATCATGGGAAAAGGAGACAACTGATGACTGAAATACAAACTCAGGCTCTGGGACATGAGAGCATAGGAAGAAGCTCCTTACAGAAGTTTGTTTCCCTCCTCCCTTCATTTCTTCCTCCCTTACTCGCTTTTTGTGGTTTTTTGTTTGTTTTGTTTTTGTTTTTTTTTTAGCGAGGTGCCGAAGTGCATTTGGTTCCATGGGACCATGATTTCACTGGCATGGATTATGATGGACTCGTAATTTCTGGAGGTCCAGGGGATCCCATGCAGGCCCAGGAAGTGATTCAGAATGTCAGAAAGGTGCAGTGCAATACCCATGGGCTGATTATACTATTTAATTTGCGTTTTTTCAAGCTCTTGAAGTAGCAGTTGGTTGTACTAACCTGTCATGGGCCAAATGTTGTTCAGACATTTCAGCTGCCTGGAGTATTCCTCATGTTGTTCTGGTGGGATTTGTCTCCAGCCCAATAGTTACTGCAAGGCTTTATAGATGAACAATACATGGCAAACATGGTGACCACAATTCCCAATGCCTTGAAGTACCCTGTGCTCTTTCAGGTCCTCTGTGACCTTAGGAAAGAGCAGCACTGCTTTCAGAGCTCACATTTGGATTAATGTCACTAATTGTCTGTAATGCAGTGTCATTCCTTATTCCCTCTGAGTAGTCTGACACCAAGCTGTGCTCTGAGGCTTCTCTCTGAACCAGAGGAAAGGAGGAAAGTTTCCTTCATAGGCTGTTGCCACTCTGGCATTGAGCTTTTTCCCAAGTCTGTGAGGGAACTGGCATGGTTTATGCTGGAATTGCTGGACAGAGACACTCCAGTGTCTGTTGAAAACCTTTTCATTTTAGGTCCTGGAGAGCAATCGCCCAGAGCCCCTGTTTGGAATTAGCATGGGGCACCTCATCACTGGAATAGCAGCTGGAGCCACTTCCTACAAGATGCAGGTGGCCAACAGGTGAGGCAGCTCTTCTTCCCAGGCAGAGCAGCTCAGCACTGGGAAGGGCTTTGGCACAGCAGGGCTCTGCTGCTGAGCTGCCTGAGGAGCAGCTGGCATCTCAGGAACACTGCCACTTCCTCCCTGCCATTCTCCTTGCCTTTCATTTAAACTGCTCTCTTGGTTTGAACAGACAGGTGTCTGCTAAGAGAGGAGCCTCCCTTGAAATGGAAAATGTAAACCCCCTCCCTCTGAATTATTGTAATTTTGAAATTAAGGAGCTCTCAGGCAAAGATGTGGGGATAGGAATAACAGTTCTTTACTAGGGAAAATAAAAATACAAATGCAGTAATACAAAAAAGAAACCAAACCCCTGCCAGAGTCAGAGCAGGAGCTGCCCCCTGTGTGTCAGGGTGGGGGCACAGCCCCATCCCAGGGGGGCTCAGCCCCATCCCAGGG
>JAYDZK010000002.1:1302159-1325761 GCA_034509185.1 Euphonia xanthogaster
AATTTGCTCAGCCCTGCAGGGACACTCAGTGGCCATGGACAGCAGAGATCTCCTGGAGGGAGGATGGGCTGTGGGAGGGATAAAGAAAATGCCCAAAGAACAGAAGGGAACTGCCCAGCTCTGAGAGATGGGAAATAGAATACACAGCCCCCCTAACATCTTTCAACCTAAGACACCTCTGTCCCTTGAATTTGAGCTACAGGATTGGGTCAACTGAGATGACAAAGGCTGATTATTCTTCATTCCCTTGCTTCCGTCTGTCAAGCTCACTGGGAGCACTTGGAGTAGGATTCTTGCTTTTGCTTTCTGCATCTTCCATGGTCAGGCAATGTGTTTGCCTTTTGATGGTGCAATCTTAGCCTGTGCTCACTGCATTCATCATCAGGTGCATTCTGGTGTCCTGTTACTTTAGTTCACAGCTGGGTGCTGCTGGACACCTGGATTACTTTCCTCTCTATGAGATTAAATTTGTCTGCTAAATACTGGCTAATGTTCAGCCCTGGTTTATACCAGTGTAAGTGCCAGTCAAAATGGGTCACTTTTGCAGATTACAAAGGAATAAACAAAGATCCTTTTGAGAACTGCAACCAAGGATGATAAAGAATGGCAAACTGCAGTGTGTGATAGCTCTGTCTGCTTGAAGTGGTTGCATTGGTATGGGCTTGAAAATAAAAGAACTACATGTTTTTAAAATTCAGACAAGAAATCCCCTGTTCTCCAAAACCAGCTGAGCTTCCTGTAGCATTCTTTTGACCCCTCTCCTGTCACACTGGTCAAATCACTTCAGCCTTGAAGGTGCCTGTGTAACAGGGAATGTTGCTGTAAGGAGACTTGGGTGCAAATTTATTTCTTCCTCCATCTTCTCAGTGTTTGCCTGTGTACATCACGTGGTAAATGTGGGGTTAGTTTCTTTAGAAGGTAGGTGCAATCTCACACTTTGGTTTTGCTGCAGGTAACATGTCCATCTGTCCATACCCTCTATGAAGAGGAGGGCACAGCTGTCTTTTACACCTCCTGCTCACTTGGATGGCTTGCTTTTTATAAGATTGCAAACCTTCCTGGCAGGGAACGCCCAATTACTTTTTTTGTGCCCCCAACTTTGTGTGGTGGAGTCTTTAAGCCCTTTGTGCTCATGTGTAGGTACATCTCATTACACCTCCTGGTGAGTGAGGAGCTGAGCCTGTGCTGTGTTAGTTAAAAGGTTTTCACTGGCTGTTCCTCTTATAAATGGCCTGCAGAAAAATCAGAAAGTGTTTTATAAATGTGTGGCTTGTCCAGCTGTTCCCTCTTGTTTTTCAAGCTGGGAAGTGCATGTCTTCATCCTTCAGCAGCTGTGTTTGGTCTTTATTAGACCCTTTTTCTTATGACTGAGAGAAAGATCTTCTTGAGTCTCTGAGTGGTTCAGAGAGAGTTTATGAAAGATTAAAGTTAGACCCATGTTAACACAGGGCATCTGGGGAGATGAAGGTGAGCTTGGGTCCCACTGAACAATGGGTGTTCCCAGCTGCTGGTATTTTCCCCGGGATCTGTTGGAAAAAGCAAGAACAAACTCTTAGTCCCTCCTTATAAAGAGTTGCCTCTGCCCCACACAGTGCATGAATTCCTCCCCATCAATAAGTGAGGCAAGCAGTACAAGCAAGAGGAGCTTCTGACACCTGGGGCTGCCTGCATGGAAATCCCTTCCCAGCTTGTTGACCTTTAAAAACCATCAGGAAGTCCCCATTAGCCATCAGCTTCATTTGAAACAGGATGGACCTTGGTTTTATTTTCTATGCTTTCTCCTCTCCTCCCCACTAGCCAGCCCTCCAAGGCTTTGTACTTTTTTTTTTTGCTTTTTCTCTCTCCTTTGCCTGTTGGATGATGACAACAGCAAGTGTTCAGGTGCAAGGAGAGGGAGCTCAGCTGCCATTCAGAGCTATTGCTGCTGTAATGGGGCTCCCTGTTGTCATGTAAAAGAAGGCACAGGAGAGAGGCTGACATAGATGAGACTTGTTCCTTGGCTGGAGTGGGAGTGCTGCAAGGATGGAACAGCCTGATGAGCAGGGATGCTCAGGTTGTGGCAGGTTTTTTTCCTGCTGCTCTTAAGTTTATGTACAAGTGGCCTCAGAAGGCTCAGGCTCTGGAATTGGTGCATGCTCTGTTTCACACCAGGGCCTTGGTCTCCACACTGTCCACACTACAGATGTGCAGTTTGCACTTGTGTTGCTGTCCACAGGCACCTAAATACTTTCTCTGGTGAGGAGCCAGGATGGAACAGAATCACAAAGGTGCTGTCCCTAGAGAAGGCAGCTGAGCTGCCCTTCACTGCTTGGCTGGAGGGCAGGCTTGCTCCGTGGCTCTTGGTGTGAAGGCAGTCCTGTAAACCCCAGTCCCTACTGGATGGGATGCTCTGGAAGCTGAGCAGGGCTCTGGAGTCACACTGTCCTGCTGGGTCTCTCTCTCCTGCTTCCATGGTGTGTTTTGGCTGCACTCCCTCATGTAGGTTTGAAGAGAGGAAAGCCATTGGAGTCCAGCCCTCCCTGAGCAAATTCTACACTGATGCCTGGAAACCTGATTTGCCCCTGGAGTGTGGTGATAGGGAGCAAGAAATGTCTGCAAACTCTCTCTTCTCTCCCAGTCTCCAGATTTATGCAGCAGGGATGAAGATGGTTGATTTTCTCTGCCCCTCCTCTGATGAATGAGTGGAAGGGAGATACATTTTTTTCAGTTTCCTTTGAAGATCCTTGGGACTTTTTATTTAAAGTGTCCTGACCAGCTGAAGAGTGGATGGTCATGCTACCTGTGTGTGTATGTGTGGCTCAGGGACCACTGACTGAGCTGGAGATCCTGAGGATGCACAAGTCTGCGTGTGTTTTGTTAAAATAGATGGACCTGAAAGGAAAAAAGGCCTGATCACATCCCACTAATGTGGCAATGTGACCTCAAGCCCTAAAGAAATCAGGATGGGAAGGACTCCTTACCCCTTGCCTCATACCAATAGTGTATGAAGACTTGGCATGTGCCTGGGTACTCTAAAGGAGCAAAATGTGTTAGAGATTTCCACCACTGCTTGTGAGCACACAGGAAATTCCAGTGAGCAGTTGCTCCCTCTGAGAGCAAGAGGATAATTGCCAGAGCTGGCTGGGAATGCTCCAGGAAAGGCAGGAGGTGGTGTCAGTATTTTGCAGGGAGATGCCACCCATCCCTTGCCCACTTAAGTCCCTGAAGTGACCCATTTCTCTGAGCTGGCAGAAGGTCTCCCTGTTGCTGAAGCCCGTGGTAATGGTTCCAACATTGGTGCCCAAATTTTGTAACTTGGGGCAATAATGCTTGGCTGCAGTGGACTAAACTCATTCCTGGATTAATTCTGGAGTTTTCTTCAATGGCATTTCTCTGGCTTTGTTCCAAGGATGCTGCCCTACAAGAAAACAATTAAGCATGGTAAGAAATTAATGAGCCTGATTACTTTAGCTCAGCAAAGATACCGTGCTGGCATTATCATTATGGTTGATTACAGTTGCTTTGTCAGGAGAGTTGTAACTGTACCCCACTGGTGAGACCCAAGAAATTGCATTGATAGAAAATACATCATATTGAGGGCTCTCTGAGGTGCTGGGGCTTTTTAATATTACAATGTTTTGTAACCCATTGTCTTATGAATAATATCTCTGAGGGTTTTTTTTAACCTCATAGCTGTAAATAATTGATTTTTAAAAAGCCCATCAATAACCCCAGCAAGAAAGAAGGGAAGTTTGAATGGTCTTGGTATTATCTTGGGGTAGAGTGAGAGAAGCTAGAGCTGTGCTGTAGCTGCAGCATCACCCAGGACCTTGCTCCAGAGGTAGTGCAAGGCCACGTGCTTTGATTCAGCCCTGTATTTCAAGGCTAGATCAAGGTTTCTGCTCCAAAGCAAAATGTTCCTTCACATCTGAGACTCCAGAGCTTCCCCTTTTATATTTGCAGTTAGGATGGTGGCAGTGGGCCTGAGATTTAGGCAGCCTGAGTGGTGGGAGGTGCAGATGGAGGCTTGGTCACTGCAGCCTGAGTGTGGCTCCCTGTAGTGAGCTGGGCATGGTCTCAGTGGCCACCCAGCCTAGTTGTGCCATCAGCTTGTCTGGCTCTGTGAAAAGCAAATTACCTCTCTCACTGAGACAGAAGCCAGCTTTAGCCCTCCTCATGGGGCACAGTTTCTGTTGCTGCAGCAGACAGGGCCAGGAGGTAGATGAACACTTGACTTGTACAGCTTGATCTACAAAGCTTTATTTCTTTGTGATGTCTACTTGCTGCTAGCTGTTTGCAGCCCAGATGAGGATTTGTGCAGCGTGCTAAAGGGGCTGCTTGGTGCTGTCCTGTTTTTGGCAGGCCTTGGAGGATGAGGTCCCCGTGGATGTCATTCACCAGCTCACAGCCATTGACAAGTGGTTCCTGTACAAGATGTGCAGCATTGCCAACATGGAGAAGATCCTCAAGGAAGAGAACAGGTAAAAAAGCCTTGTTCTAGGACACAGCAATTCTTCTGGGAATTGAAAATTATGGTAAGCACAGATGCAGTCAATGCTGAGCAGCTTATTCAAGTGCTTGGAATAAATGGGGTTGTTTTATAACCCAGTTCACTGTCTTAGTCAGCAGAAATTTTGGAGCACGCTGTTTTTGGTAAAATGGCTCCTTGGATTATGGAAGTTATGGTTTATTATGGAAAATCCTCAGTATCTCTGAGACTAAAGACTGGGAATGTGGATGGCCTGCAATGAGTAACTCATGTACCTAGGACAGAGTTACCCTTCAAACTCCACACTGAACTGTCCTGACTTACTGCACCTGAGGGTCACATACAATGCATTTTATCTCCAGCCTGGACTATTGATTTTTAAGCTTTTCTGCTTTGCTGGAATAATGCAGCCTCTGTGAGCATTGCTTTTGTACCACGCTTTCAAACATCTATGCTTCCAGACCTATTTAAATATAAATCTTTTTCCTTCAAGAAAAATGCCCATATAAAATCCAACAGGAAAGATAGCAGTACATTAAAGGAGCGGGCTATATTTCAGTTCAGACTCTTGCTGACTTGAGCTTTCCCTTCATGTTTTACGAGGCTGGGAGAGCCTCCTTGCTGAGTTCTTGGCCGGCTGTTGTCTCTGGTGCCTCTGGTACCCGTTGTGCTCACTGCTGTCACCACACGATGGCACTGGGAGCGCAGCAGAGGCAGCGAGCTCTGACCACGTCTGTGCTTTTAATTGAGCAGCTCTTGCTGTCCCTTGCACCCGGAACAAGCAGCATCTGGAGCCAAACAAAAGTAAATGTGGAGGGGAAGGAGTAACTAGATTATTTGCAGAAATCTCTTGTTTGGCTGCAGAAGTTTTTGTCCTCTATGCCACGTGGTGTTTCTATCTGGCTTTTTAAACATGTCTGTGCAGCTCCTGAGGGGAAAAAGCCAACACACCCACAATCAGCTTGTCACTGTTGGAGTGGCATGCTCTGGAATGAGGCCCCGGGGCTGCATCCTCAGCTGCTGTAAATCTGGCACCACTCCACAGAGGCCAATCTTCCTGAAGCCTCCTGTATCCCTGAGGCTGCTTTCCCTGTTTGGTGATTGTATACAATCCCTGCAGGTGATTGTATGACCAATGGGCAGCAGGTGGTACCACCCTGCACAGGTTTTCATCCTCGTGGTGCCCAGGCAGCACAGGCAGCCTGCTGCAGAGAGCCCTTGCACAGTCTCCAGCCTTGCATTTCTGTCAGACACAAGCAATTGTTGTGTCCCTTGGAAGTGGATTCTTGCAATTCAAATCAGGTTGTGGCTGGTATCATGGAATCACAGAATGGTTTGGGTTGGAAAGGTCCTTAAAGATCATCTAGTTCTAACTCCCTGCCATGGGCAGGGACACCTTCCATTACACTCCAAGCCCTCTCCAGTCTGGTCCTGGACACTTCCAGGGATCCAGGGGCAGCCACAGCTTCTCTGGGCAACAATGCCAGGGCCTCCCCACCCTCACAGGGAAGAATTTTTTTCATAGTAGCTAGTCTAAATCTTCTCTCAGTCCGTGTGAACCTGTTCCCCCTCATCCTGTTGATGCCTTTTTGCTGGTCCTAAAATCGTGAGCTAGACAGAGGTGATGAAAGGGGTTTCCTTTGTAAGGATCCTTAGGTGCACAATTCACCAGGTGGAAAACACCAAAGATGCACACACAGCCTAACATGTATACCATTTTTTATAGGTTTTTCAAATTAGCATATCTGACAAGAATCCCCAGTTAGAGACATAAGTAGTGAGGTTATTCCCCACTGGCTCAGCTGTCTTTGAATTTCCTCCTCTTTTAGAGAGGAACTAAACTTTGTTGATGAAAATGTGTCTCAGTTTCAACTGTGGCTTTGCAGAGAATCTAACCTTGGACCCACAGCTTGGAGCTGCTGGGGAATTTATTTTCTCTTATTGTCTAATAGAGTAGGTAAAACACTAGCTACAAATACTATGATAGGCTCCAGAGCTACAAATAAATTTCTGAAGAATATAGGTAATATCTAAAAGAAAAAAAGGCAAAAATCAATTTGGCATTGCTGTCACTCCGTGCTCTTTAAAACAGACTCTCTCCATCTTTCTTGTTGGCTCCCTTCAGGTGTTGAAAGGCTGCAGTTAGGTCACCCTGAAGCCTTCTCTTTTCCAGGCTGAACATATGAAGTATGTTACCCTCATTGATTTACCAGTGCAGATTTTCACTCCACTACCAGTGCAGATTTTCTCTCCACTAGAATTGCTCACACTTTTGCAAGGAACCTGTCTTAGCTCCCAGCCAGCACTGGAGGGAGGGGATGGACTGTCCAGCTGCATTACACTGAAGGCACAAAGGCAAAGAGCCAGGGAAAAACACTTGGGACTTGAACTGAGGCTAGTCCAGTGAGCCACATCAGGAACAGATCTCTGCCATGGCCAGGGGAAAGCTAATTGAGTGAGGCAGATGAGACTTGGCACACGTGTGCTCCTCCTGCAGCCAGCTGTTTCCAGGCCCCAGCATGCCTGGCATGAGTTCTACCTGTGCCACAGAGTAATTTCCAATTGAGAAGAATTAGGGGTGATGCCATCACTGCTTTAAATCTTCCTGTTGGAGTACAGTTAGCAGGAGCAGAAGCAGTTGCCCTGTTCCTGGGCACTGCTGCTGGTCACAGGCTGCCTGGGTGCATCCACCCCTTCCTTGCTGTCTCTGCAGCCCCCACTTTTCCCAGCAGCAGTTTTCTGCTGACCCATGTGCTCTGGGGACAGGGCAGAGTGTGGCACACAGGGCTTGTGGGCATCAAGCAGAGCAGGTGCAGTGGTAGGAGACAAGGCTGGGCTGATTTCTGCAGTTTGAGGAGTTGGCACTGACATGTTTGTAGTGCTCCTCTCCAGCTAACTGGAAAGATTCCTTTTGTCTTCTTTGTCACCTGTAGGGCAGGAAAGGCTTGGGAGCAAGTTCAGAAAGCAGTGCATGAGGAGAATAAAAGACAAGCAGCTATTCAGCACTGCTGTTTGTGCTTTGTGTGGATCTAACATAAGATGCTTTCTATTTGTCTTGTAGAGCCACAGGTAATAATTTCACAGCTGTATTTTCTTCCAAAGCATCTGAACATTTGTGAAAATGCAATATGTATGTTTTCCTTGGTGCAGGGGATAGACAGGCATGCCTTAAAAAGCCAGTGGGGAGCCTCTGTAGCCAGCATGTGCAAGGCTGGGAGCAGGGCAGTCTGCACCATGGCATCCCAGCAATGACCTCAAAGCTCTCTTTTACCAGGGATGGAAAACAGCCTTTCAGGAAACACCTACAGCCCATCCCTTGGCTGTGCTTTGGTGTGAGCTGCTGCTTGAGCTCACTTAATCTTGTGAGTGAGTCACTCAGGTCTTAGGGCACAGTGTGAGGCTCATGTTACTTAAATCAAGATGTGCACTATGAGATTTATTAGCCCAGGGACCAGAATGTTCAAGGTGCAGAGAGCTGCAGTGACAATTGCTCTGTGAGAGAGATTTGTTGGTTTACAGCTCCTGCTTCCTTAAACTCTCCTTTGACATCTTTTTGTCAGTCACCTCATGAGTTTTGTAGGAGGGGAAAACTGGTAACACTCTGTCTCCTTGAGAAGAGGAGCAGGGAGGGAATTAATACCATGATCTCATTATTTTAATTGTAACATGCTGAAAATCTTGTAAAACATCAGAAGTAAGCAAGGAAACCACTAGGGTCCTTGAAGCAGAGCAGGGCAGTGAGGAAATTAGAAAGAATATGATTTTGGACATAACTCAGCCTGAAATCCAGCAGGTTTTTGAAACCTGCAGGCCCTTTGACTACTGAGAAAGGAAGAGCTCTCTCAGCACTGGGTATAATGCACTTTGGTCCACTCTGCTTGCTGGAGCAAAACTGGGCTTAAAGTTTAGTCCGGGCTTAAATCACTGCAGGCTTGGGAGGAGCTGAGTCCAGGACCCGTGGGCTCGGCCAGAACGTGCTCACCTTGGCAGCTCCTCTGTGCATCTCCAGATTTGTAACCTCTGAGGTGAGGCAGGGAGGAGCCTGGGAGCTTGCAGGGCTCCTGCTAGCTGGGACACAGCCCAGAGTCATGTCCCAAATGCCCCCAGCTCAGGCTGTGGCTCTCAGCTCACAAAATATTCCTGGTCCTTTTGATCAAGACCCAGCATATGTAATTTGTGGATGGGCATAAACTTGACAACATACCTGGAAAGAATCAGGATTTGGGTGGGAAAAAGAGTTTCTTCTGCTGGCATCTTTATTGGTGGGTCAGGTGAAAGCTGCTCAAGTGGAAGAGAGGGCTCTGCTGAAGTGAGCAGGGTGTCCTGGTAATTTCAATGCTGTCACTGTTCCTCCAGTCAGTTAATAGATTTCTCCAGGTTCTCTGTGCCAGGTGAACATTTCCTCATTAAGCAGAATTTATTCCATTTTCTCTTATTGTTTATTGTTGAGGAAGTGAATGGATGGAGTTCCAAAGATGACAGGGTGGAATTTTCAATTAAAAGCAACTACAAATGAACACTGGAAGCTGAAACAGTCACAAGCAAGGTTGGGGAAAGGCTTGTTTTGTTTATAAACTGCAAAATGAGCAGAGCACTACAGTCTGTTGGGGAGGTGAGCAACCATTTAATAATCATGGCAGTGTGCAAAAGTCAAATTGTCTGGGTTTGAACCTCTAGAAGTGCTGACTTTCATTTTGCAAAGGCAAAACTTAGGAAGAGGAGCATTATAGAAGTCTGAAATCATGGTCACAGCCTTCCCTCCTTTCAGAATTCATTCTAAGTCAGTGAGGGGGTTTAATCTTTGGAAGACTTTTTGCTCTGTCTAGGAGAAGGGAGTGATGCTCCAGGGGAAAGTGGGAGGCAGTGATGTAAGACTGGGTCATGTGATTTAGTGTATCCAGGACTGAGAATTTTTGTCTTTTTTAATGCTGGGTTTCTGGGGAGCTTGAAGGGTTATTTGCTGTCAAATATTCAAAGGGATCAGCCTGATTCTGCTCTTGCTGCCTTTAGTGTCTCCAGCTTGTCTAAAGGGCTGTCTCTGAGCAAAGGCAGTGGGAATTGCCCCTTCAAAATTGTCAGCCCTTAACCTCTGCATGTCTGTTTTGCTATCTGCAAGATAAGCATCACCCTGCCATAGTGTTTGCATGTTTCTTTATATCATTCCCATGAAAGTTGAGACAGAAATGCTAAAAATTACCATGATTGGTGAATGGAAGTTATTCAGTGATGAAGATGTGTGTCCAGCACATGCAGAGAGGCAGCCTGATTTCCACACCAGTGCTGAGGATTTGCAGTTCTCTGGTTCAGTTCCATTAAACATGATGGACCAATTCTGCTGGTTCCTTCTATGGTGCTTTAGGAGCAGCAGAGGAAAAAGTGCATGGAAAAATTGCATGGTTCCATTTCCCCTCTAGGAACTTGTCTTTTTTCTGTTGCATGCTGGTTTTCCTGTAAAAGGCTAGTTACCTTTCTGCATGGATTAGTGAGTGGCCTAACCTAATTTAAGCTGCTAGCCCAAGGCAAATGAATCATGGTGCAAAATAATCACTGCTTTTGTTCTACCCTCGCAGCTGGGAGGGAGGGTGACAGTGAATGATATTGTTATAATGAGATACAAGAAATGGAATGAAAACAAGCTGCAAATGAAGGCAATTTGCTGTCTGTGACAGTAATCAAATGACAGCCAGCTATGTGTGCTCCTGAGGCAGAAGGGAGGGAGGGCAAGGGAGTAAACTGCTCAGCAAGAGGCTCATTTTCTTGGGGTCATCAGGTCTACTCACTCATTCTAAGGAGGCTGAGTCCTTAACAGCCAGTGACTGCTAGCATCAGTTTTGACAGAGAATTGCTGGAGCTGGCTGGATTTGCTTCTGTAGGACACACATCTGTGCCTGGTGTTCATGATCAGTGCAGGAAGTGCTGCCTCTGAGCTGGGATCAGACTGCAGAATGGGCTGAGGAGGAGTGGAGGAGTTTCTGCTGGAGCTATTGGAGCATGGAAAGCGTGAGCTTTAATCCAGTGGGGTGCCACAAGGTGGGGTCTCACTCTGGGAAATCCAAAATCTGGGCAGCTCACTCTGGGAAATCCAAAATCCAGCTCAGCCTGCTGGATGAGGCAGGACTCTTTCACCAAATCATAGAAGGTGAATGGACAAATCCTGTCTATCCAGGGGTCTGAACCCAAGAGTTTCTGGTTCCCAGTGCTGCTCTCAGAACAGCTGGTTTGACACTTCTGTGCCTCTCATCTGTTTCACACTAGCCTGACTTTACTGAGGGCAGCAGAGCTGCTCCATGCCTGTCCAGAGTGGAAAACCCAGTCCAATGACTTTTGTTCATGCTTCAGCTTCCTAACATGTTCCAGTAAAATGGTCTAACCAGTCTTCTCCCACACAAAGAAAATAATACTGTTTATTTTAAAATACTGTTGAGCAAAGGACATAACTCAAAAGCTCTGATTTAGGAAAATTGATTGTTTGTTAATCATTCCATTTTCCTTATTCAGAACTTGCTTGCTCATAAAATATTGATTTATTGGGCAGGCAAGAATGCTTTTGGCAATGAAGATGTAAAGAAGTAGTACTGATAAAAATACAGGCTTTAAAAATGTTTTTGCAAAAGCTAAGCTTAGAAAAGGTAGCTTAGAAAGAGAGGGAGGCAGAAGCTATAAGGGTGGAGTCAAAACAAAGTGGGATGAAGAGTAGAAGAGAAAAGAGTAGAGTAAATGAAGAGGGAATGGAGAAGATGAAAAAATGAGGAGCAAAATGGGCAGGTAATTGTTGATCTTCAGAAATGGCAGGGGGGAAGCAATGTGTTTAAATAAACAGCAACACCTAGGACTTGTGAAAAGCAAAACCAGGAGAACGTGGTTTGGATAAACAATCTCCAGACCACATTCCAGAGCAGCAAAACATGGAGAAGCTGAGGCTTCTCATCCTCCCAGGAGAAGAAATCCTGGCGAGGGGATTTTTCAGACAATATCACAGTGACATGGGCCCAGGCACCTTGTACTAGCCTGATGGAGCTCACCATGAGTCACTGATTCCTGCCTCAGAAATGCAGGGAGAGTAAATGTTTCCCTTGCTACTGTCTGCAGACTTTCCCACAGAGGTGTTTGTGTGGGGCACCGAGGGCAAAAAAGATGTTTCATGTTGAGTCTTCTTCCTTTCCTTGCCTTCACATGCATGATCCCAGAGCAACTTTACTCAGGGTAGAGACAAAAGCACTCATGTGTCTTCTAGTTCTTGCTGTGAGGCCTCATGCAAAGGTGTTTTTCTTGTTTAATCCCAGCAAAACAATTCCAGAGGAGACGCTGAGGAGAGCCAAGCAGCTGGGCTTCTCTGACAGGCAGATTGGGAAATGCCTGAGGCTGACTGAAGTCCAGTGCCGTGAGCTGAGGCTGAGGAAGGATATAGTGCCCTGGGTGAAACAGGTACGT
This sequence comes from Euphonia xanthogaster, assembly GCA_034509185.1. Taxonomy (NCBI): domain Eukaryota; kingdom Metazoa; phylum Chordata; class Aves; order Passeriformes; family Fringillidae; genus Euphonia; species Euphonia xanthogaster. The sequence continues at coordinate 1,314,059 of JAYDZK010000002.1, forward strand.
GGGGAACATCTCTGAGCCTGCTGGGGGCTGCCAAGAGTGGCAGGAGACCCCTCTGGGTCTTTAGGAACCCCTGGCTCTGTTAACATCCTCAGGAGTTCAGATGTTGATGTGAGGAGAGCACAGTCACCCATGCAGCTGCTCATTCTGCACTGCAGGCATCAGTGCAATGCCATGAACATTCCCAAAGAGACACTCAGGCTGTTCTTGTTCAAATCTTTTGTGGCTGATGGGGAAACACAGGTGGCTTCAGGAGGAGGCTGGAAATGCTGGCCCACCGTGGCAGGACCATGGAGAGCTCTCTCTTCTCTCTTGGCAGTGAATTTTTACAGGCTAATACTTCATTTGAAGTGTGCTATCGTTATGGGCTCATTTGCTATTCATTGTGATAGCCTGAGCCTAATGAGCTCATCTGGTATTCATGGCAGTGTCACTAGGTGCTGGCTGTTGCATTTAAGGTATGTTGGTATTAAACTGCCACCAGCTGCTTTTCTGTCCTTAAAGATGGTAAAAAAAGCCAAACCCAAACTGCTGAACGTTTCTGAAAGAGTTCATTTGTATCCTCAGGCCCAGTTTGAGGTGCCAAGTCTCTTTCTGTTCTCCAGCTGCTGTTTTTCTTCTGTGGCTCACCTGGCCACAGAAAAGTGCCTGGTCTTGCACTGTGTTCTTGTAGCTGCATATGGCACTGCAGGGCTGGATTGATTTTTGTGCCAAGGTTCATTTAATAAGGTCATTCTGCTTGTGTGCCTTCAAAGCATCTGTTTCTTCTGGAGCCATGAAGTACCAGTCCCAGTAATGAGCAGCAGACACACGGTGCTGATGGTGTGAGGTCACGTTCTCCATGATTCCCAAGGGTTTGGACAGGCAGTGGGGATTCCTGGAAGTGCTTGAAGCTTGGATAGATTTTTGAATGGTATAGCACATAAAAATTCCTGTCAAGGCTGCTTTCATAGTGTTCCCTGTTCAGTATTCTCTGCAGAAATGTTTCAGATGTTCATTCAGGAACCTTCAGCAGTTGCTGGTGACTCAGATGGACTGGTTACCAAGCAGAACATGCCATGAGTAGTTGACACAAATAGTTTGTGAGCAGCCCCATGGGCAAAATATTCTTCTGGGCTCTCTTGTGACTAATTACATAAGAAATTGTTGAAAACTACATATAAAAGGTGGCTTAAATCACTCTTGCTTTGTGTACCATGTAATTATCAAAAGATGAGTTATATTGTAACATAAACACCTGGTAATTGTGCTGCCACTCCACAAGACTCCTAAGTGGTGTTATGTGTTTGTATTCAGTGGGGGAGTCAGATGGGGTCAAGAGTAGAGTCTGGAGATTCCAGCCAGCCTGCTTATAAAGGACAGAAATCCTGGAGGGATCTTTGTGATCTGCTGAACAAACTGGAGAATGAGGGCCTTGGCAAGCAGGGCAGAGTTCCTGGGCTGTGTAGGTGTTTCACCCAAGAGCTGCAAGAGCTAAAACTGAGATGGGAGGGTTGTGTTGGCTGAACTGCAGGCTTGGGGCAAGGCCAGGCATGTGCTGTGTTAACAGCACAGGGCAGTTCAGGTCTCCTCCTTTTGAGGAAAAATACGATGGGAAAATAATAGGAGTGAAACAGCAGAAAAAAGGGCAAGAGGCAAAAGAAAAGAACTCAAAAATCTGCATGTGGGAAAGATCTTGCACTGGCCAAGTCTCAATGCCCCTTTGTTTCCTGTACAGATTGACACCCTGGCAGCAGAATACCCAGCAGTGACTAATTACCTCTATGTCACCTACAATGGGCAGGTAGGCACCCTCAGCAACAACAGCCTCATTGCTGTCTGGCCTGGTCTCTTTTCCCTGCTCCATGTTATTTCTGGAAATCTTGCAGATGCCTTGGTCTCCATAGCAATTCTTTTGGATGGTTTTACATAAAATCCCCTTCCAGCAGGCCTGGAACTTTCTCTGGCTCCAGTCTTGATCCAGTGCATTTACTGTTCATGCCCCTGTGTTGTTAAGAGCATTTATGACCTGTAATGCACAGGGAGGTGCTGGGAATGCAGAAGTCATTCCCTTACCTCATCCTAACATTGTTTTGGTATGAAACTTCACAGGTCCTTAGGCTGCTGGAATAGCCCTATTAGAGGTGCTGCTTGTCTTCTGGTCTGGGTGCAGCACTGCTAATTCCAGGAGAGCTGTGCTTGATTTACACTGCAGTGAGCAGGGTCAGACTGGAGCCCTGAAGGATCAGACTGTGGGATTTGGGCTGAACACCAGAAAGTGTTTATTCTGGAAAGCACAGAGTCAGGTGCTGTGGAGTACACATCCTAATGACTCTTTTGTCTCCCCTCCCAGGAACATGATGTAAAATTTGATGACTGTGGAGTGATGGTGCTGGGCTGTGGGCCTTACCACATAGGTAAATCTTTCTTACAGCTCCTCTGTTCTCCTTGTCCCCTCAAGCCTTCTTCAGATATTCTTGTGGTTCCTTTGTTCCTCTTCTCATATGGTGAAAAAAACCCTCCAGAGCCCAGTGCACAGGATATCAGCTCCTAGCAGAATTTCCTTGCCCCCTTTCCTGTCTCCTGGCAGGCAGCAGTGTGGAGTTTGACTGGTGTGCTGTCTCCAGTATCCGCACGCTGCGTCAGCTTGGCAACAAGACCGTGGTCGTGAATTGCAACCCAGAGACAGTGAGCACGGATTTTGATGAGTGTGACAGACTGTACTTTGAGGAGCTGTCGCTGGAAAGGATCCTGGACATCTACCAAAATGAGGTAAAGAAAAGCAGAAGCACTATAAAAAGCCACGAAGCAACCCAAACTTTTCAAAATTCCTGTCACTAGCTTGAGCAGCTGGGGGTGAGGGGAGAGAGCAAAAGCTGTTTGCTTTGGATCCTGATGTTGCATTTTACACATCACTGATGCTCCTAGCAGGCTGCTCAATAAAGAATGCCAAATAAATATGAAATTATTTTGCAAGATGCCATATTGTGCAATATTTACAAGCAGGCTCGATTTGCTGCACAGGCATTTATCGCACAAACTGTTCTGCCCTTGCACTGCTGGGCCTTGGCAGTTGAGCACGCCCTTGATTTGAAGCACAAGTCCTCCACCTGGAGCAGTTGAAGGAATTCTGTGCATCACACCAAGAATTCTGTGCATCACACCAAGAATTCTGTGCATCACACCAATGTGTGCTCAAGAATTTGTAGGCTTGGCTTTGCAGTGCAGTTGGCGAGTGGATGTGGCAGACCAGGGAGGGGCATTGGAATTGCCATCAAACCATAAAATGTTCCAGCTCCTGATCTGGACTTTGCACTGGTCTTTTAGCAATTTTCAAGTGTCCAGAAGTGCTGATCTAAGAGATGGAGTATTGTATTTATAGGGAAGCCCTGACAAAGGCAGGGATGATGCATCTGACTCTGTGTTCTCAGAAGGCTCATTTATTACTTTTTTATACAATATTATATTAAAGAATACAGAAAGGATACTTACTCAATGCTAAAAAGATAATAATGAAAACTCCTGACTCTTCCCAGAGTCCTGACACAGCCTGGCCCTGATTGGCCAAAGAGCCAAAACAGCTCACAGCAGAATGCAATGGAACAATCTCCAAACACATTCCAAAGGACAAAACACAGGAGAAGCAAATGAGAGAAGAATTGTTTTCCTTTTCTCTGAGGGTCCTCAGCTTCCCAGGAGAAAAATCCTGGGTGAAGGGATTTTTTTCAGAGAATGGGAATGCCACAATATGCCGTGAAGTTTCTTATGGATGTGGGATTTTGGCAGTCTCTGTGGAGTTGCTTGCACTAGTGTGCTGATTTTACACTGCTTTTAGCCTCTGGGGTAAATGATCACCCAAGATATTCATATGGAGAATCAGGTGCCTTTTCAGGAAAAATATTTCCTCTTCCAGCTCTAGATAATCTTGTTCTTTTTTCTGACTTCCTGAGCATTACTAAATGCTGCCAAGCTCTTCTCCTTCAAGATCTCTTCTACTAATGAGACCTCATTGTAGCTTAAAGTGTCCCTCTGCTATTCACTGTCTTTGAGAGGCGTTACAGTCCTTCCCTTTCTGACAGAAGCACTGGGAACAGCTCTTAGAGAAGTGGGTTATGTTCTGCCTAAGCATCACGGGGCATGGGCTCGAGTGTTTGCTGCCTGCCAAGATTCATGGCAGGCAAAATGGTGGAGGTGAAGTGGTCAAAATGTGACCTTTGCTGAGGGTCAAACCTGAGCCTTTAGGTAAATTTTGAATTCTTTGATGTGGCCAGCTGAAAGGACAGAAATAGTGTGTTCCTACTGCCAGCAGGGCTGACTTCCTAGTATATCCTGAAACAGGCATTGAGATTTTTGTAGTGCTCTTCCTAGAGCTATGAAGATGCCAGAATTTACCTGGCTTGCAGCTTAGCTCATTTGGATCCCCAAGCACCTGGTGCCTCAGGGGCAGTGCTGCCTGAGGAGCATCCCTGTGCAGTTCCCATACAGAAAACAAAACGTGCAGGGTGAGCAGAGAGGTGCTGCCATGGTGCTGAGGAGGAGCTGTAGGCTGTGTGATCCTAGACACCAGGGACACACAGGATTGTAGTGTCATTCACCATCTGAACCAGAAAAAGCAGACCCTGAGGGCTCCTGGGCATGAGCCCCAAAGGGCACAGAGTCTGCAGGGGAAGGTGGATTGACATTAAAGTCATTAGGGAAATTCTAAATGTTTTAGTTTGTGTTTCTAGTAAAGGCTTTTCAGTAACTCCTCGTTGACAGGATTGCCCCACACCTTCTTAGATTTTGAAGGGGTTGGAAGCTATTTCAGGTGCAAGAGCAGTTGTGCTCTGTAGCTGGTTGGGAGAGAAACAGATGAGGAGGACATCAAAATGAGAAATACCAGGGATGGTCCTTCTCCACCTTCGTGCTCTCCTCGTGTAGTCCAGGCTGGCTGAGACAGGCTGCTGGACTGGAGGAGGGCAGGTAGTTTTCTGTTTGAAACTGAAGCAGCACCTGGTGCAGGAAGAAGGTGGATGTGGAGCACAGCCACAGTGACACAGGGCAGGAGCCACCTGCCTTTGCTGTGGGCTGGCCCACACCACTGGTACTCCTCACCTAAATGGTTGCATGGCAAAACAAACACTTGCAATTCCCATTCTTACTCCCAAGAATGCACCTGAATTGGAGCTGGAGACATCCTGCTGTTGTGAGCTGGAAGCACCCCTGAACAGATAATAAAGATCTGAGCCCTCAGCAGAGAGGAGAATTCCAATTATATCAAAGCATATTGAGGAGTTCCTTGGAGATTGCTTTTCTGTCTTGTGGGATCTCAGCACAATAGCTCTGGTTTATATATTAATGTAAGCCTAGGCATCCTTAACTGAAAGCTGATTTTTTAAAAAATTAACTGCAGGAAAACCAGCCTCAACAAATTCTGCTCCCTATCTGCCATCAAGAAAGGCCTATTAAGAATAATTGTTGGGTTTTTAGTTTTCCAAGAACCCATAATTAAATTTTATTGTCTGGTAAGTGATTAGAATTAATTGCTTTCACAATAGCTCTGGTGCTCATTATCTACTTTAAACTGGGAGTGGCTTTGCAGCAGAATTCCTTCCTTTACCACAATTCCTTTCTGTTACATTCCTCACCAGAGGAAATCCATCACAAAGGCTGTTCCCTTTGAGAAATTACTGAAAACTGACAGGTGGTGATTTAATGTATCCTATTCAGGATTAACTCTACAGAAGGGCTTCTCCTGGTGTTGAAACAGAAATGGGAGGCTAGAGAGAGCCATTTCCACACTGGTTAGATTTCCAAACCCACGTGTTAATGGGCAGTACTGTATATTATTTTTATTTAATGGTTTTCTGGTGCCAATCTGAGAACTCATCTTGTGTAGAGGGGAGGGCATATCACAGATTTGCCCAGTCAATAATGGTAGCTGTCTTTAGCTGCTGTTGAAGACCCTTTTCTTACCCATTTGCCTGGCTTGAGTTTGACCATCCAGTCATTTCAGCTGTGACTTATGTTAAGCTTGATTTGGAAGCACTGGGTTGATGCTTGGAATTCCTACAGACTCAAAAAGCCAAAGCACACCTTTCTGTAGACCAGCCACACCTCATTCTCTGCCTACAGCTATCCCTTGCCAGTGGCATCTCCCAAGAAAGCTCCTGATCTCTGGACTTGCAGTATCCTACCTCCCTTTAACAGCTGCTTCCTCCAAGGGCCTTTCTGAAGCTTCCAAGAGCTGCAGGCTGAGGTGTGTGCTCAGCAGCAGTGCCCCTGGGGCTCAGCTGAAGGGTCAGGCTCTTTGCCTCATGGTTTTTCCTGGGTCATTCTCTGAAACAAATCCTTTCCATGCCGTGCACAGTGTTTGGCTTTTCATCTCTGATATTAACCCAAAGCAATGGGCAGCAGCATAAAATCCCCTTATGCAGAGAAGCTAATCCAAATCCTGCATTTCCACTCATGTGTGGCTGTCCACTGGTGGGAGGATGACTTGGAGGATGCCTGAGTCCTTCAAGGGCACTGCCTAAAGCATCTGGTGAGTAGGGTTGCATAAGTGCTGTACAAAATAGAAAACTGTGGTACTAAATACAGTGTGACTTCACTCTTGGGCTGTATTTTTAGGTTGTTAGAGTGCTTCAGAGGATGTATTTATAATGAGATGTTTTCTCTTAATACAGGATGCTGCTCTTGGAGAAAAAATCCTATACAATTTTCATACACTCATCATTATATAAATTATATAGAGTGTTAGGCCCTTTGTTGTGCCCTGTGGAAGTTCAGCTGACAAAGACTTCCTCCTTCTGAATTGTGATAACTTCTGGAACTGAATGGATTTAATTGAATTATCTGTCCCACAGAAAGTCATCACTGTCTCTTCAGTTCCAGGACATAGCAGAAGGTAGGAGTGATTTGCCCTGCAGAAATGGAAGAATTAAAATATAAGGAGTGTAGCCACATGTGACTCATGTGGACAGTTTCCAGTTCAGCTGAATTACTTCACATATGTGAAATTATTAAGATGATGGGTTTCATTGGAATCTGCTACTAGCACAAGGAATGCCCTCAGTTGCTCAGCTCAGTCTGTAATGGGTGCCTGGGGAGGGAGGATCCTTGGGAGGACCAAGGTTTTGCTTTGTGGTGAACCTTGAGAGCTCCACTGTGTTAGAATCCATGGTTACAGCATCCTGTAATGAGCAGCACCACTCATCACTGGGATCTGGGCTGGAGGGGGAGAGCCTGGAGCTCCTGCTCCAGGATGTGTTAACCCCTCTGCAGAGCAGCCCCAGGGGAGGCTGGGCAAGCAGCCTGGCCCCTCTAACCAAAACAGCTGCCCAGCACAGGGGCTGCTTCATACCCCAGGGAAGGATGGTTTCTTTTTGTCAGGGATGTGAATTGTGCCGCCAGCAGAGCTTCACCTTCCCTGCACACCCTGCCCTGGGCTCAGGATGGCTGGCAGGGTCCTGCAGGCACTCAGTTTGTGGGGATTGGGAGTGGGGCTGGGCACAGCCTGATCCCTGATGGGCTCCAGGTGTGCAGGACAGCCCTGGAGTGCCCAGGGGCCACCAAAGGGAGCAGAGGGCACATGGGGCAGGGCATGAACAGGAGGGGATAAAAGGTTGGGCTGAAGCACAAGATGCTTGCAGCCTTCTGATATTACATGGTGATGCTCTGTGTGTCACAACCACCTTAACTCTGAGTGTGCTGTGCTGCATGGTGACCCCAGCATGATTTGGGATCGGGCTGCATGGTGACCCCGACATGATTTGGGATCGGGCTGCAGGGTGACCCCAGCATGATTTGGGATCGGGCTGCATGGTGACCCCAGCATGATTTGGGATCGGGCTGCATGGTGACCCCAGCATGATTTGGGACCGGGCTGTAAGTGAGGCACAGCCAGAGGTGGAGCCCAGCATAGCACTGAGAGCAGCAAGGAGACCCTGCCTGGTCCACACCAGACACCTGGGGTACAGGTGAGCTGCTGGGAACATAATGGGATAATGGGAAGTAACTTGTCAAGTGAAGAACAGAGTGTAATTTGTTTACTCTGTGTGTTGTGGCCATCTCAGCTGTGACACATGCTGGGGCAGTGTCTGAAGCAGTGATTTGCTGTAATCATACATTTACTGTAGTAGGTGTACCCTAGGCTTGGGTGATCCCTGTGATGGTCTGCCTGCCTTAGCCAGGTCAATAGTCTCAATTAGTACCTGCAGTCAAAGGGATTTTTGTTACTCTAGCTAAAGATCCCAGACTGAAGCTGCTCAGGATTTTTGCTGCCTGGTTCCCAGGTGCCCTGGGCCCATCTCTTTACCTCTGCTACCTCCTCCAGGCTGCAGGGGTTGATTGCCACACTGAGAACTTGGTAAGGAAAAGTATTTCCACAGAGAAACCTCATTCCTTTGTGACTTTATTTAAGTGCTTCTTTTTTTAAATGAAGCAAGTAAAGAGGGAAAATAACTTTGGCCATCTTTTCAGGATCGTTTTTGTTTATGCTTGTGTTAAAAAACATAAAGAAAGAGCTCCTAAAACCAGACTCTTCACAGTAAAATGAGTAGTGAATAGTGCCCCTTTGGTAAATGTTACAGTTCATTTTTCAATAAATTACCAATTTACACTTCTGAACGGAGCAATAAAAAGAGATAAAAGGACAGAAGGAAGAGGAAAACTTAGGAGGTTTATGTTTATGGCCAAGCATTTGGTTTTATGTTTACCTCATGGAAAGTAACTCCATATATCATAATAATTGACTTCACCAAGTACCTTTGAAAAAACAGACTCTGCTACAAAAAAAGCATCTTGTTCTAGGGAAGCCTGTGCGTGGTTTTCCACTAAGGAAAATATTCTCTTTGGAATCAAAGGTTTCAGCTTTTTACAATGTTTCTATGCAGTGGTTCAGTTGCTCAGTTGGTGGCTGAGAACAAGCAAGATCATGGCATGAATATAAGCAAAAATGTTTATAGTTTTCTTAAACCCCAAACAGATCCCCACTTACCCACCATCACTCCAGCCTGGTGCCTAAGAACTCCCTGTAGTGAAGGCTTCCCCCTGCCCTACACTCTTGCAGGTATTTGCTTGTTACCATTTTGACACCAGTGATTCCTGGGCAGCTCCTCCACAATCCTGACCAGGGATTTTGATCCTCCAGGCTTCCAAGGGGTCACTGGATTTTTCCTTGGCATCCTGGCACAGGAAACAAGGACTCTCAAGCTGCTGAGCTGCTGAATTTTTCCACCATTTAACACAACAGAAGCAAGTTTTGTTGCTGATCTGTTTAGGAAACAATATTTGTGGCAGTTCCTCTGTGAGTCAGAGAGCAGAGGACTGGATTGTGGTGAGCAATAAAAAACCCTGGTGCTCCTGTGAGGACTTTAATTACTCAGCTGGTTACAAGTGAGACCAAGGGAGGCTGGTGGCAATGCCAGCTTCAGGACAGCTGCAAAGGATTTATTTTTCCTCAATGATGAGTGGAAAAGGCTGTAAAAATCCTGTACAAGGTTGGCTAATAAACTGTATTTTATTAGCCATTCTTATTATGAGTGTTTACAAGCTAGTGTGCTGATAGGCATTTTGATGAGATGGTATTCCTTAACTGTAATCACTCTGGAATTAAAAAATAAAGGACAGAAAGCCAGAAAGCTGGAAAACATGGCATCTGCATATGTCAGACCCAGATTTATAGCCAGGCAGTGAGAAGCTGGCTTGGCAGCAGGTTGCTCTGGATGCTTACAGTGCTGGCCTGGCCAAGTCCTTAGTGGCTTGTTCAAAGTAGATAGGTGGAGTGATTTGTGAATGTTTCCATGGATCTCCTTGGAACATCCCAGGCCCCTGAGGTGTGAAAACAGAGCAGCAAGCTGCTGGCATCCCTGTTCTCTGCCCCTTGTTCCCCTTGGTGGCTGGGGTGGGTGCAGAGAATGAACACAAAGGCCTGGGCAGCCTCCCCAGCCCATCTCACAGAACGAGCCCTTTGCAAAGGCAAGACTCAGTCCTGGGGATCTGAGGCCAGTTCTGCCTCCACTGAGCCCCATCCTGGTATTCTTTGTGTGAAGTTTTGATGCAATTTCCTGCTCCCAAGGTGGCCTCTTCCAGGCTGGAGCTGTTTTCTAGCGTGCTTCCAGTAGGAGCAGTGCCCTTCCCAGGAATGCTGCCTGGCAGGGGCTTGGGATGCACTTGTGTGCTGGCAGCATTGCACCTCAGGCTGTGACACACCAGCAGTAACAGTCCCATAATCACAGCAATGACAAGCTAGGGGGAAATTGCATTTAACCTGAGAAGAGGCTCTGTGAAAATGTCCTTGTGGTTATTGTCTCTGGCTCTCTGTTTATTGCTGTTCAGTCACACAGCCACAAACGTGCTCTGGTTGCAAGAAAAAAGGTTTTACTGGCTGTTTTTGCATTGTGCTTCCCTTCTGCTGGCAATCCTGCAAATCTCCCCTGGCTTGCCAAGGTCCTGCTGGTTTCTTTACTTTTTATGCCTGGTCTCCAATAATAATTGTCCTGGGGGAAAGCCCCAGCCTTGGTGGGAACTGTGAGTCTGCTGTGGGCAGCTGGTGTGCCCTGGGGCATCTGTGTGACCCTGGTGCTGTCACCTGAACAGGAGAAGGAGCTGTGGAAAGCAGGGAGCATTCAGAGCAGCAGTCAGCTAGGATCAGAGTTTTTTAGGAAATTAAATAGATAAAGATGCAGATCTGGCAAAGTGTCGTGGCTGTGTGTTTTTGTGGGTCATGCTTTGTCCCAGTGGTTATTTCAGGTCTTGATCAGATTCAGATCTTGCCTGTTTTCTCAGTTCCTCCCTGAAACAGAGGAAATATGCCCTGCTCTGTTAGAGTACTGTAAGAATACACCTGTGATATCCCTGATGGGGGTGGAATTTCTGACTTGAAGCTCAATCCTCTTGGGAGACCTTCCATTAATTTCTTTGGGGTTTTGGAGATCCCAGAGGATTATTTCCCCAGATATGAAAGGATCCAAGAGATCTGTAGCTTCTCATCTCTCCGTGGGCTGGTTCCCTTTTCACTGTTTGCATCTGGGAAAAGAAGCAAGGACACACACATCCCAATATTTTAGGAAGCAAGCAGTGGCTGCCAGCTGCCATGGGAACGTGGTGCATCCATGAATGGCACAGTGGGTGTTCTGTGTGTTTTGCTAAGAGCCAAGTAGCACTGGTGAAGCAGGATTGCACTCAGAGGTGTGGCCATGCCACCAGGCATCTCTTTGCTAAGACAGGACCCCAATTTCTTCAGCATCCACGTGGCTGGATAGATGTGTTCCAAGGTTGGAGCTTTTTTTGGTCTAGTTCTGGCAACACCTTAGAAATTGCACATGACTATTCTTCTGTTTTGAAAAGAAACTGCTGATCTCATTTAACTTCAAGAAGGGCCTTCAAAAAGGTTTTGTTTTTTCAAATACAGCAGAAAAGCCCTCAAATCTCTGAGTGCTGTGAGAGTGTTTGTTAAAAAAAAATACCATTTTGAAAGCTGGTAAATTAAAGACAATTTTAAACAGCTTTATGAAGATAATTTCCTTTGTGCTCAGTGCTTTGGCATCAGACCATCAAACAACACAAATAGGCAGAAGAGCTGGACCATGTCACTGTCACCTTTCCAAAACCAATCTCCAGCCAAGTGCAGAACTGGATGTTGCTCACCATTAACCCTGAAAGGAAAGGAGACACTTTATTCAAAGCCTATCTTTTCCTTAAATATCACCTCTCCAAATACTGAGCAACTACAACCTTATGTAATTG
>JAYDZK010000002.1:1329509-1353701 GCA_034509185.1 Euphonia xanthogaster
GAACAGTGGCCAGGTGGAGCTGCTTGGCTCAGACTGGAGGCATGGCCCAAGGCTCCCAGTTCAGCCAGGGGACCATGTGTGCAGCCTGGACTGACAGCCTGGCTGGGACTAACTCATGGCAGAGCTTTCCCTGAGGCAGTGAAAGGGAGAAGGGGAATCAGTTCTTGGTGTCTCCAGTGGCCTTGGTTCACCATGAAAGGCCACCCTTGCATTGCTCTTTCTCCTGTTTTTTCCCCAGCACCCATTTTCTGTAATCAGCCCAATGACTGAGCACCAGGTGTGGGTTGTGGGCCAGGAATCTGTTGGGCTGCATGCCCTACATGGACCCCAAAGAAAACCATTACTGCCCACAGCACTTGGGCAATGACACAGCTTGATAAATGCACCCCAAAACTGAGGGAAATTAATCACTCATCAAGTGCATGATGCTACATCAGGACGTTTGCAGATTGTTAGCAGAGAATTTAAATGTAAAATATTTATAAATTCTTTTTCTATTTTTAATATTCTGTGGAGATTTGGCTGATATAGCAATTCTTTAAATTGCACAGAAATATGATACATGGCATACTGCAGAATATATCACCGTGTCTCTCCAGATCCCTGCCAGCATTCTGGGGAGGATTTCAAGGTTTGTCTGCATGAGAAAATCACTGCTGGCTCAGTGATTGAGCAGCATTGCCAAGTCCTGTGACTTTGGATCTCAGCTTTCATTGCTTCCAAAAGGCCTGATTCTGCTCTGTTACAGTGCCAGTGATGCCCCTGGGAAGAGAAATCAAGTCCAGAGTTCATGCTTGGGCCAGATGGCCTCTCAAACCTGCAGGTCAGGCTGCAATCTCACTGACAGGAGGCTGGATCCACCTCGGAGTCACATCACCTTTCATCTTGCTGGAGTCACTCTGGTCTGATGTGGGTAAGGGGCAGAGAGCCCTGGGTTTGGCTGAATGATCAACAAGGCCTTGGTGACTGGCTGCAAATTTGTAAATGCCTCTGTGGGTCTTGCAGTGGATGAAACTGCCAGAAATTAGCTCCAAATGTGGCTGGCTCAGACAAAGGAGTCAGCAGGGCTCAGACTCAGAGGAACCAGCAGCAGAAGGAAAAGGGAAAGTGAACCCCAGGATTCAAAACAAGAGTCTGGCAGAGAAAATGTAACCCAAAGAGCAACTGACTCCAGCAGGCTCTCTCGTGTTAGTGCCATCCACCTATTGCTTTATTCTTTTCATTTCTAAGGAAGGGATTTGCAGAATAGTGGCTGAGCTGTAGAAGCTCCCACAGTCTGCAAAGCCTGCTCACAGCAAGGAGTCCCAGCTGGATGGGACAGAGCAGCCCTGGAGCAGCACCTGCCCTGGTGCTGGCTGTCTGCAGAGTGTCACACGAGGCTCAGGGATGCAGGGCAGGCTCTCCCTCCTTAATGCTCATTGCTGCGTGAGTGCTCCTGAAACCTTCCCACAGCATCCTTCACAGGCTCTGCCCCAGGTTTTGGGTCTAAAAAGAGGCAGGGAGAAATTCTGAGTCCTACTATTGCTGGGGAAACTCCCTCTGGCCAGAGCTCTCCCTGTGCAGGTGATTGGAACAGAGCCATTGGTCAGCCCAGTGACACTCTGGGGCCAGGCAGAAGATGCCATGGGGTGTTTCTGATCATCTCCAGAGGTGGGAGAGCCCCTTCTGTGCACACATATCCCCAGGGCACAGGAGGTGTATCTGCACCTGCCCTTCTGCAGCTCTAAATTCCAAATTCAAGCATTGCTGCAGGTTAACCCTGCAGCCCTGGGTAACTGCCTGAATGAGGTTTAACCTTGATTTACCCTTTTTTTACAAAGTTTAGCCCTTTTTTCAGAGCACAGGTCCCTGAGTACAGTGCCTCCAATCAATCCTGTTTGAGATAGGCACCTCTTCCGAGCCTGGCTCTGGCTGTAAGAGAAATGGGGAATGATGAAGCCTCGTGTTTGTTCAACTCTGTTTGGAATTTACAGCGCTTTGGGAATGATTTATGGCAGTCATAATAATTGATGCCTCTGCAAATGGATTCCTGTGCACCATACATTCAGACCCAGACCTTCATTTCAGGCTCATGGGGACAATATACACTTAATGGGAAAACTGCTCTGGTTGCTTTTGGCTCTTATTTATGGACTACAATGAAGTGCTTATCTGCCTGCTGGTGGCTCTTGTTTTTCTGAAAGGAAAACTGTGGAGGGAGCAGACCTGTAAGTGCAGGAGCTGTGATACTCATCCTACCTGTGAACAGGCAAGATAGATCAAAGACCTTTCCCTCTCACTCTTCCCTTCCCCTCAGCCCAAGATGGAGACTCCTCTTCTTGCTGCTCTTGTCAAGGCTTCTAGAGACCATGGAGTTTCTTGCTTGAATTCCTTTATGGCCATCTGATGCTAAAGAGGTAGGAGAAACATCTTCCACCATGCAGGTCACTTTGAGGTTTTCCATTAGATTTCCCCTTTCTTTTTAACTGGCTGGCTGTGAAAGCTTCTGGATGAGAGTCCTTGTCATGCAGGTCCTGTTGCCCTCTTGTTAGGTTTGTTCTCATCTGCTTCCCCCAGTGTAAAGAGCTCTTCTCCTGATGGGCTCTAAGTGCTCTCTGCCTCTATGAACACAGGGCACTTTGGGATTGTGGAGAAACTGGCAGCTTCCCTGTAGCTGTAAAAGCAGTTTGCTCCCACCAGGGAAAATATCAGTGTGGAAAACACCAACACAAAAATTATGGGGATTTTGCTGCTGGGACCTGCTGAGTAAGTTGTCTGTGTTCACCAGTCCATTGACTCCACTCTTGGGGTGTTGATATCTCCAGCTTCAGCCACAGTGACCTGTGGTCTCAGCTGTGACAGGGAATGCCATTCTCCAAAGCACACTGCTTACCTATCTTTGAAGGAAGGATAAAAGGCTTGTGTGGGTTTGTGAATAAATGCAACAGAAATAGAATTCAACTTGTCGTTTCGAGCCAGCAATCCCAAATAGCCAGAGATTTGTGTTTCACCTAGTGCCTGATTACTCCTTTCAGTCATCTCATTAAGTGCCTCATTTCAGGGTGACTACAACACAGTATCTCCACAGGGTTCAGCACAGCAGAGTAATTGAGACCTTGAGATCCTACTGTCACAAGTATCAGCAGAAAGGAGGAAAAACTGGTAATTTTTTTAAACAAGGTACTTCAAAGCAAGGAATTGCCTTCCAAAAATAGTAGCCAGTGCTTTCAGAAGTCAGTTGTGGCTTTAAGGTGTTCACTGCTCTTTGGTACATGACTTGCTACATCTTTAGAACTGCAGGTTTTGGAGAAGTGATGTCTGTCTTCACTGTACTGAGTTACGTACAGGGACTGAAGAGCAGTGCTTAGGGAAAAGACTTCCAACTCCTGTTGGAAAGGCTGAGCTGGGAAGGGATGGAGTCTTCTAGGTATGACCCATGGGTGTGGTGAGCTGGCCCAGTCCCCTAAGACAGCCCCATATCATGTCTGGAGTTCCCTGACACAAAGTGGGACAGACTCGTTCCAGGTGGCTTTTTTTGCTCTTAAATACTGCTCAGGTTTTTTTTTCCTGGTCTTTATGCTTGTGGCTCTGAGCAAAGGCACCTTAGAGCCTGTGGCAGAAGTGCTAGAACAGTTTTTATTGGAAGGGAGTTCATCTGTTCCAGCACCTTCCATTAGTCAATCAGCTGAGATGTGTTTGCTTGGGGGGGTCTTTTCCAAACTAACTCTCTTTACCTTTGGGTAGTTTCCTGGAATGAACCAATGAATTATGGTCTTTCTAAACCCCAAGCCTGCAAGCTGGTTGTAGGCCCTGTTGTGTTAGACATTTCCAAAAGGCTGCCATCTAAAAAGTAAAATATGCTCTCCTTCCCCCTACTCCCACACAATCACCAAATACTTTCACGGAAAAAACAGAATTAAAAGATGAGCCCTTTCAAGGACTCTGTAAATGTTCCAGGGACTGAGCTATATCCCAGGAGAGGGAGCTGTCTGTCTTATGCAAGAGCTGCTGGAAAAGCACATGTACCCAGGAACATGTTCATTATGATTCCATTAAGCTCCTCAGTGATATGCTTAAAGATATGGACAGAGTCAGGCTCATCATGATCCCTCTCCCTTTCTTCCCTCCATCCTATATTTCAACAGCCTTGTGGCCAGGTCTCTCAAGTAAAAAATCTATCTCTGGGAAACACTTTTCTTCCTCTCATTGTGCTGCTTGTTAATATTCATAGCAAATGGAGATGCAATTTGAAATCATTTAGGCTGTTATGCCATCATCAGTGGCATAACAGCCTGGATTTTAGACTGGATATGTTAGACTGGATATTAGGAAAAATTTCTTCACGGAAAGGATTATCAAGCCCTGACACAGTGTTGGTGTAACTACCTCTGGAGGGGTTTAAAAGCTCTTTTCCTGTGGCACATGTGGGAAATGGTTCAGTGGGGGACTTGGCAATGCTGGGGGAGCTGTTAGACTCGATGGCTTTAGAGGGTTTTTGCAGCCTAAGTGATTCTGTGTCTCTGTGACAGTAAGATGGCACATGGTTGAGGAAGTTTTCTCCTTTGTGACATGGGCTTTGGTGCCTGAATTCAGGAAGACAAGGCCAACTCGCTGGGCCTCTAACTCCGTGTGTTGTGTGCACTTGGAAGTGGAATCCCTGGTGTGGTGTTTCTGATGGAAGCCTTTAGCTGTGTATAGGTAAGGAAGGACAGGACGAGGCCTCAGGATTGAGGGATGCAGTTTTGCTTCTGGCCAAAGCTTTGTGTGCTGTCTGAAGCAGACTTACGACCAAGTCTCACCCAACTGGAACCTCCCTCTGCCTTAGAGAACGCCTTCCCCTCCTGGGAATGATGGATGCAGCAATCTGTGCTGTGGTGCTGCTGGCTGGAAGGCTGTAAATCCCATGCATGTGCTTCCAGAAAGATCAGATCCCACGGTGTCTGTTCAAGAGCTGCTGCTGCAGGGAGGCTGCTGGAAGGTGCCCCTGGCAGGGGGTGAAGCTCAGCCCGTGCCCAGACAGGCTCAT
The DNA here is from genome assembly GCA_034509185.1 of Euphonia xanthogaster. Classification (NCBI taxonomy): domain Eukaryota; kingdom Metazoa; phylum Chordata; class Aves; order Passeriformes; family Fringillidae; genus Euphonia; species Euphonia xanthogaster. The sequence goes on from JAYDZK010000002.1 coordinate 1,334,515, forward strand.
GCATCCCTGGGGGGGTGAGCACAGACCCAGGAGCAGCTGCTGAGCCCAGGGAAACAGCTCTTCCCAAGGTGTTTTGTGGGAGCCTGGCATGTAACTGCACATGAGCTATTGCTGAAGCACTTGCAGGAAACCAGGAGCCATTTAGACACGAAATGAGAACCAAACAAATCATAGAAGAAAAACCTTTCTGATTCAAAAAGATGCCTGTGTCCCTCAGGCTGGCAACCCGAGGGTGGGGTCAGCAGCTGGCATTGTTGTCCATCTTTGCAGCAGGTGATGCCAGTTTGCACCAGGTCAGGTGTTCACATCAGCAAACAGCAGGAGTCACAGTGTAAGGGCAGCTCACACACTGTTGTCAATGTCCAGCAGTGACTTAGTGGGACCTTGGCAGCACCTGCCTGCTCCCAGTCTGTGCCTCCTGCTGGTGCTGGCTTTCTCTGGCAGTCAAAGTGGTGTTTGCTGCCTCCTGCTTGTTACCTGAGCAGTTGTTGGGGCTGTGCTCTCCAGTCAGTGCCGTGAGAAGGGTTCCAGTGACTTTCACAGGCTTGCTGGTTTTCTAATTTTCACAGAATTCACAGAATGACTGGGTTGGAAGAGACCTTCAAGATCATCAGTCCAGCCCATGCCCTAACACCTCAACTAATCCATGGCACTGAGTGCCACATCCAGGCTTTTTTTTAAACACATTTTGTGGGATTTTACTGTCACAGAAACATAGAATCATTTAGGTTGCAAAAAACCTCTAAGGCCATAGAGTTAGAACCATTTGGTTTTGTTTCAGTGTTCTGGCTAAAGCAAAGCTTTGCAAACTCTTGCACTGGAACAGTTTGGGGGTACAGGGATGGCTGTGCCATGTCCTCCAGTGGCCTGATGCCAAGAAGAGAAGAAAACATGGATTTGTGCCCAAAGGGTAAGGGCAAAATCTGTCTCTCCCTGTAAACCTGGGTCTTTGGATTGCAGTGGCTGTGGGTTTGCCTTGAATTAGCCCCCATGGAAATGCTTGCATTTGAAATGAGCTCCTCTTGTATGGTGTCCCATTTGAGCTGCTCACTCCTGGCTGTAGCATGTGATATCCTCCTGCCTGCTCCCCCGTGTGCTGAACACCACGTGTTTCCCACCTGCTCAGAGTCACAGGCTGGCTGGGGCCAGACTCACATTTCAGAGGGAAAGGCAGCAGAAGTCCAAAAGTGCATTTACAGGGTGGGATGTGATTGTGCCCCTCTCGAGCTGATGGAACTGTGTCTGAGAGCTGCTCATCTCAAATAGAGCCAATTTTGGAGTAATGATTCTGATTTTGCTGGAGAAGGTGTTTAGGACTGACAGCTGTAGCACTGTCAGCTGTGTGATGGCAAGGGGGCAATGTCCCCTCCTGGCATTTATTTCTGAAGAAAATGCTGCAGGGCCCTTCAAAATGAAAAATAAAGGAGTAGCTTGAGCAGAAATTGGCTCTAGTCTAGCTCACAGTCACCCCAAAACTGTTTGTAACCAAGCTGCAGCTTAGGGAAGGCAGTAGGACCTGGACTAATGGGAAGAGGGAGTAACTGCATGCTCTGGGGATTGGGAGCATCCTTTCTATCTGCTCAGGACATGAGGCTGAACTTCCCCTCTCCCCTTGGGAATGGCTCTGCTGGGAAGCAGGAGCTCCTGGTGGAGGCTGCCTGAGCCCTGCTGCAGGGAGAAGTGACAGAACTGCAATGCCAGTGTGGCTCCTTGAAGCTCAGTGAGTGACAGAGAGCACCTGACACACTGTGCTGGGGAACGCTGCCTTTTCTTGGTGTATTCTTGACAGGGGCATTAAAATGTGTTTATATAACAGCTGGGGATGGCTTGCCCTGAGGAGTGAACTTCATTCTTAGTCTGCCAGGCACTCCTTTGTGAGTGACAGTGATTTGTCCCCTGTGTGTTCATTCTCCTTTTTGCCCTCTTGCTTTCCCTGTGCATTTTACAGAGCTGTATTTGACAGTCTAATTTCATGTAACTAATAACATTATGTAGTGAAATGAGCTCAAATGTCCATTTATCTCTCCAGTGCTGAGCCACTTGGTAAACACTCCTTCTCCCATCTCTCCTCTTGAGCCTCTGCCATGGTTCAGGTTTCTAGTCTCCCCTTAAAACAAACATTTTGAGGAGAGAAGTGCTGCCACATCTATGTTCCCCGTGGCTAAGCCAAGGAAGTTCTTCCTACAGCCAAGAGAGGCCCTTTGGTGACAGGATGACACAAGTAACTAAACAAAAAGCTCACCTGAAACTGGCTATTTTAATTCCTCCAGTAAAACTTTTGACAACACTTTTGTTGTCATACCCTTCCCCTCATGTTGGCATTGAGACAAAATGAATGCAGAAAGCCCAGCTGTGCCAAAATCAGGCAGAGTGTCTGTGCTGACTTTCCTGCAGCTCCTGCTTTCTGCCATTCTTCCCTGATCTTCAGCCACAGACACCTGTGTCCTTTTGCCTTGGCTGAGAGGAACCTTCCCTGTCCAGAGGACTTGGGCACACATTTCACAGCCCCCTCTGTGGGGGCTGCTGGGTGCAGCCCTGAAAATGCAGAGCTGCAGGTCAGCACAGGGCACGTGACAAATGGCACTTCTGGGTGCCTAATCAGAGGGATTTCTTTCATAAATCTTCAGCTACAAACCCTCACCTGAGGGTTTGTAGCTGAAGATTTATGTTGCTGTGAGTGCACACAGGCTGCAATCACCCACAGAAGTGTCCATAGGTTTTGTCACATCTTCCTAAAAAGTTTTTGCCATTGGCCTCCAAAAAAAATCCTGGGGCAATCCGTTCCACTGGGCAAATCCACTGGGAGAATCTTTGGAGCAGGCAGGTTCATCTCCTGGGTGCTGGTTGGAAAAGGGGCCAAAAGAGCCTATGTGCCATCATCAACTTCTTTATTCTGCACTAGATCTTCAAAACCTTGTGATCTGCCTGTTGTCCCCTTTGCTTGTCCCATCTGCATCCCCTGTTCCTGCAAGGAGGTCACTTTGAAAAGTCAAGGTTCCCAGACCTTTTTCAAAGCTAATGCTTTTATTCCCTTTTTTTCCCCCTGCATATTTGCCTTTTCCAACATATTACACCTACAAATCTCCCATCAAATTCCTCTTTAGCCATGTGCAGCACACCCCTCTGAGTGAAAATGGCACATTTTACTGTGGCCTCCTCTTTTCCCATCCACGGGTCAGCCTTGGTTTCTGATGTTCACACGGACTTTTGTGGAAAATAAGTTCTCAGTTGAGGGAATAATGAGGGGCAGGCACAGCTGAGGGCTGGCAGCTTCCCATCCCTCATCCACTCAACAGAGCTGTGCAGATGAATCTGCTCCTTACCTGCATCTACACTCTGCATCCCTAAATAACAGGTATGGAGAAGGTAGCTCAGAGCTAGGATGGCATCCAGCACTTAATAAAACAAGTCAGGTGTGGAGGCAGCTCCCCCAGGCACTGGGGCCACCCCAGCAGCAAACCTGCTTGCTCTCTCCTTGCTCTTTGGCCACGTGGAGACACCTGGTGAATTATAACTCTGGGATAAAACCCAGTTTATGGTGAGGAAGTAGAATGCTTGAGACAATAAATAAGTCTGGACAAAGCAGTGGCTCAATGACACATTTCCACTCAGCCTTTAGATCTTTCAGCTTGTGTTTTTGCCTTTTCTGTTCCTTACTAAGCCATGAAAACAGAGACCAAACCAGGAACTGTGATTCCCTTTCAGGGTATAGGAGGAGGGAGAATATCACATGGATGTCAAATGGGCATTTCTCTACCTCTCAGCTCATGTGGAGTGCAAACTCAGCTCTGAAGAAGCCAGAAAAGTATTTAATATTTTATTTTTAATAAGAAATATGGCCATGTGGAGTCATTAAAAAGATGGCAAGGGCTAGACTGTTCAGGAGTTGCTTTCTGCTGTTTCCATTGACATCTGTTCTTCTGGCTGGCCTCAAAGCCACAGCTGATATGCCCTAAATTAGCAGAACTGAGCTTCAAACCTGCACAAAGCTGCAGATCTTTATTTTTCCCCCCTCCATTTTAACATTCTCTACAAAGTTGGCTCAATGGTTTTTTCCTTTCATATTCACTAATACACATTTTAAATGCTTAATTTAGAAACGACCCCAGTCCTTGATCACCTTCCTGTTTACATTTTGGTGCTGAATTCAGAGCAAAGGGACCCCTCTTGCACTTCTGCTCCCTCCTCCACTCTCCAAGCTTTGTCGCTCTCCTTTGGGATCTCTTTTCAAAAGATCAAGAGGAGAGGAAAGGCTTCAGATGCCATAAATATTGCAGGAGCCAGTGTTCAGCAGAGAATGGCCTCCTTTAAGATCAGTGTGTCTTCCTGAGGGGGCATTCAGTCCTTCAAAGTAAACAAGCTGGGAGCATTAATTCAAATGCTTTTATACTAAATCCATATACATGAATTAGGCCGTGTGGCTGTGCTAAATAAGCTTTATATAAGAAAGGTTTAAAGCAAGCCACACATGCAAAAAAATAAAAAAAACCAAAAAAAAGGGCAAACTCTGCAAATTTAAATTTGCAAGGAATGAACCAATGGCTGCTGCTGACCTTGTGATGACAGAGATAATTTGGTTAAAGGGCTAAAAGGAAGTTCTCTTCACCTCTGTGAATAGATTGAGCTGGGCAATCAGACTCTTCTCCTGAGAGGAGGAGTACCATTATGCTGATGTGTAAGTCAAGATACATTTGAAAATGTGCTGAATCCACATTTTGCAGTCTGTCATTGCCTGGGCCTGGAGTTGTGGTGTTTTCTTGGTGGGGAGAGGGGCAGAGACAGGGTTACCTCCAGCACAAGCAGGGAAGGTGAAGGCAGTGTCTTGATTTCTTTGCTTGCCAGACACTGAATCCTGGCTCAGGCTGCTGGCAGGTGTTCTGGGTGGGTTTGTAACCTGCCCTCCTCTTGGACAGGGCCAAGCAGCAAAGGTCTGGCTTGTGCTGGAGATGGGAATCCCCACCTCACCTTTCATGCTTTGATACCAGCTTCCCTCCTTCCATGCCACAGGGTACCAGGGCAGATGGAATATTCTGGAGCAGGGAACCATGGAAACTGAGGATAATTGGGATGCTCGTCAGTGAACTATTTTGGGCTGCTCATGTTCAGGATAGCCCCTGTCCCCCAGTGAGATCAGAATCTCCTGCAGCCCTGGGGGAGGTAAATGTTCACAAGAACATTTGAGTCTCCAGGATATTAGATCTGGACAACAGCTCCAGAGGAGCCCTTCCCTTTAAAAGTATAATAAAGCAAAAAAAAAAAAAAATTGATGGGAGCATAGGAGAGGTCAGTCCAGAGAAAATGTTGCTAATTGTGACACATTTAAAAAACACCTCAGAGCAGCCAAGTGGAAGGAAGGGTAAGGAGAAAGAATCTAAATGAGTAAGGAAATAGCACAAAAATATCCATGTGGTAATTTTTTCATTCAAAAGAATCTCTTCATGCCCTGGCCAGCAGGCTGGCTGGTGGCTAAAGCCTGGTGCAAGGGGAGTGGTTGTGTCTTCTTCTTTTACACTGCTGTGCTCTGGGCCTTTTTTGTGCTTAGACAACTGGAGGGTTTCCTCTTAACCCATAAGCTCTTGAACTTAGCATGATGGAACAAATCAGACACTTCAGCATGACTTTGCCAAACCTGGTGAGTGTGCCAGTCATTGGGACAGCAGGAATATTTCTTTGGGCCCTTGCAGACTTGGAGTGTTGCAGCCATGATGCAGTATCAGCACCTTATGTCAGGGACAGAAGGAACATTTCCATCCTTTAAAGTGTTTAGGCTAAATAGTTGATCAATTAGCTTTTATGCACTACTTAATTCCTTTTCTGCCAGGTTCTTATGTCCAGAGGGGTGGTGAGTGAGAGGATTCACATCACAGCATGGTGTGTGGAGCTGCTCTGACACCAGGAGTTTTTTTCTGAGCAGTTTCCTCCTGAATCACAAAGTCCTCATGTCCCAGCCCTGGGTGCTGTCAGTGCCACTTGTGAGACCATCCCCGGGGCTGTGCTCAGGGCAGGCAGCAGGAGAGAGTTTTGGGAGGGGAGAGGCAGAGCAGGCAGTGAAAGCTCACAGCTGGGAGGCAGCCCTGCTCCTCTCCCTGCTCCTGGCGTCCAGGGATGAACTCCATCCTTTTATTGCAGAGGGACAGGGCTGTAAATAATGCTGGGAAAATGGCACTGCCTGCTCACAGGTCCTGAGGCACCCCCAGTCAGCCCCTGGAAGGGACTTTCCATCCATCTTACTCCTTACCTTTGAACTGATGGGCTGAGATCTCCAGGCAGTTTCTTCTGCTCTCTCCAGCTTGGGGCCATAATGGTCTGAGAGGAAGATGAAGTGGGTGCAAAGCTGCCAGCCAGGAGGGGCAGTTTTCATGTGGGCAGCCTGGTGCTGACATTCAGGAGATGCAATTTAAAGGAATGTGATGTAGGATGGATGGAGAATCACACAGTAAACCCAGCAAGTCTGGTAAGGCTCCTGTGAGTTATTCTCTGACCTTAGGTAGCTCCACAATATTTATGTTCATTTTGTTCATGGCCTTCCATCTCACAGATTCATCTTTGCTGCTGTAATGGGGATAATAAAGACTCCTGAGACATTTCTCAGGATCCCTGATACAAAGCACACAAAATCCTCCCCATTACCCTCATTCAACACTGTTAGAGTTCCTCTGTTTGTTCAGGACTCTGCTCTCTCTGTGTTCCTCTCCAAGTGTTTGAGATTGTATTCCTCTGATGAGTGTGAAAACGTGTGTGCAAATTATGTAGGGCATCAATTAAGACTAAAATCAGTATGAATGTATATATTTAATCAATATTTGTAGCATTGTAAAGAATTGGAAGGTGATGTTTGACTGGAATTTGGACTTACTGGATGGACACGTTTTCCACATATGTAGATGTGAGGTTATGTTCTGAATTTATATTATTCTCCTTCAAATGAACCTTGACAGGAATCAGAATTAATCAAAAATATCCAAGCAACCTGGAAGGGGGGTGCCTCCTCACATTGTGCAGGGTAAATGTGTGTATCTCCTTTAGCAGTGCAGTATAATTTGTCCTTTCATTATCTCTAGCTCTAGAGCTCGAGTCGTTGTCTCACTTCAGAGAAAAAAACTCTTGATAGGTGCAATTCTCCCCCTTCTTCCCAAATCAAACTGGGATTCAGAGTTTCCTGTAGGCACTGCAAAGACTCTCATTGACTTCAAGTTTGGTTTTTTTTTTTTTTTCAATCAGATTTTATTTTTTTTAAGCAGAGAGAAATGCAGTTACCACCTCTCCATCCCAATCTTCACCTGTTTTTCCTCTGGGCATCTGCAGGTTCTTTACTGGTGTGAATTTTTCTTTCTAAATGTGGGATGCCCTGTGCTCCACACCATATGGACCATATGTCCACATGGTCAGTGTCAACACAGGAAGCCAACTCTCTGCCTGAGGAATGGACTAATGTAATAAAACCCACCTGAAACAGGCTGGAGTGGGCTGTGCTCAAGTGATTTAATTTGCTGCTAAAGATCTGTTCCTCAGGCTTAGCAGAGCAGTGGGGTTCTGGTGCCAGTCAAGCAGAGAGCACATCAGCCAACTGGAGTTAGTGCAAAATGAGCCTTTGGTGTCCCTGGGAGCTTGATGAGAGCAGCTCAAATGTGCAATGCTTCCCTCAGAACAGCTTTGTCTTCTGCAATTTGGGATTTCCAAGCTCCAGGGAGCTGGGCTCACCAAACCCTCCGAGGCCACGTGAGTCAGGCTGCTGCTCCACAAACTGGGAAATGAATTACAGCAAGGACTGTCTGGAACTTCTCATTCTGCTGCAGTTCTGGTTTATTTAATTTGTCTCCTGACACACCTAAAGGTGGGGCAGACATGAGGCAAGCAGTACGAAAGGGTAGCTCCAGAGAGGGCTGAGGGAGGTGAACAAACAGAAGCTGACACTAAAAAAGGTCAGCTCTTTAAATGGCCTGGTTTAACCAAGGCACGTGTCAGGCTGCCTGCCCCCAGAGGAGATTCCTTGTGTGCTTTTATGAACTCTGGGAAAGGGGCCAACTTAGCCCTAATTCTATTTTATTTAATCAGCTATTTAAATACTGAACTGTTTTCTTGGCTCTCTTCCCCATCGAGATCACATCTTTATACTCTTGACCTTTTTATTTTATGCAAGAGGCTCTGTCTTTGGCTTGGACTGAAGTAAGTCAGCTGCACTTAGCTTGCTCTTGCATCACCTCTCTTCTTGGAAGACAGAAAGCCCAAGGTTATTTATTCCCAGGTTTTCAAGATAGAAGGAAATACAGAAGTTAATTTTTTCCATTTTCACTATGCAAACCCAAGGAGACCCTCTGGAATAAGGGGAAGGATATTCAATGGTGTAACATAAGCAGATTTCTGGACAATACACATCCTGTGTGTTTGATGAACCCCTCTGGAGTGCTGGCAGGATGCTCAGGGGTTGGTTTTGTCCTTGCTCTCCTGGCAGGATGGGGTTCTGCTTGCTCAGGAGCAGGAGCCTGGGTCAGATGGCTCAGGTGTACCCCGAGGTGATGCACGTGCTGAGAAACACCCAGGCTTTCACAGAGGCTTTCAAAGCATCCCCATTTCACTGTCAAAACACTGATGTGCTTCTGGGCAAATTCTGCTTCCTCCCTACTCCTCCTCTTGTGCACCCAGGAGTGTCATTGCAAGGGAAGCTAAGGCTCCTGCAGTGCTGGTAAAGGCAGTTTTGCTAAAGGGGGGAGGCACCAGGTGCATCTGTCCCCTCACCCTTCCACAGCTCAGTTACTCTCTGGTCCAGAGGAAACAGGCAGACTGGATCTTAAATGGCAAACAGGCCCCCAGATTTCCTTGGCACATCTTAGCATTAGGAGGAACATCTGATAAAAAAAAGGCAACTTTTGTCCAACAGGTCCCTGTGCATGGCAGGGAAATATCAGTAAGAATCGTGTGCTTTTGAAAACAACAGAATTCCCCCTCTGCTGTGCATTTCCTTTCAGTGCCTCTGTCTCCCAGAGGGAAAGGGCTCCACACATCCCAGATTTGAGAGCCTAAATGAGTCAGATGTCCCTTTCCCTCTCAATAAGGTAGGGCAAGCTCCAGGATTTGTTATGCATCTGATTTTGTATCTCTAATAAACTAAATGTAATTAAAAAATAGAGCAGGGCCGTTGCATTTTTAACAGCTTGAAGCTTTCCCTGTAGAAGGATCATCAAACAGGGAAAGAATATGAAGATTCAGCTCCCCAGCACCTGCTGGGCAGCCTCTGTCAAGATTAACAGCATCTCACCAGGTTATTAAAGTGAACATGAATACTTTGGGGGCTCTGTGGGTAGTTATGGTATCACGTTTTATTATCTTCCACTGGAATTAAATTACTTATTGTAATTGCTTGTCAGTCACAGGCCAGCCAATGTGACAAAGGAAAGCTTTTCTGCTGCTAAGGGGGAGCAGGAGCAGAAGGGACAGACAGACTGAGCAAAAAAAAAAGGGGGAAGGTAGAGGAGGTGAAGCAGAGAGGGAGAGAAAGGGCTTCAGCTTTGCACAGTGCCCTGAGACAGCCAGTTCCAGCCAAATGCCCTAAACTGAGCGAGCATCTTTCAGAGCTGCAGAGGGATCCAGGGTGCTGTGTCAGGCTGGGTGGAGGTGATGGCTTTATGAGCAGTGGATCAGACACAGCAGCTCAGCAGTTTCTTGATAACACCAACTATTACATCTCTTGGAGACACTGCTGAGGTTTTTATGCCTGGGGTCCAGCAGTCAGCAGGAGGTGTGAGCTTTGCTCAGTGCAAAGATCTGATTCAGACAAGAAAATGATCCATTTGGGTTGTTTGCTTTTGGGCATCTCAGCCTCTTCTGTTAGATCTAAAGGAAGAAGAGCAGCACCTGGGAATGAGGGTGCTGGGAGCAAAGGGGGCAGCAAGGGATCCCTCCCTGCAGCTCTTTGGAAGTGAAGATTGCTGTACCAGAGACAGATTTGCTCCTTTGAGAGCACCTCAGGAAGTGCAGCTGGCAGGGCTCAGCAGTCAGAATTGCATAACCTGTCTGCTGGAGAGATGAGCTGGGCTTGTTTTACCTGTGGGCAGGCAGCAGCTCCAGCTCTATGAGGAGAGCAGAGCTGGCTGCAGCTGTCCAGGCAGGGGTTGCCTTTTCCATCTTGGGAGGATCTCTCAGCTTTGCAGCAGCAGAAGGCAAAGGGCTCAAGGTGTAATTAAAACACAAGCATGCCACAGACAAGGCAACCAGCCTTGGTTTTGCCATTTGACATATAATTATATGTGTCCACCAAGTACCCATGCTCCTCAGTTTGAAAACCCTACAGCAAGCCCCCTTAGCATTCACTGTAGAGGTCACTGTAGGTTCCTAATTGAGGCAAAAGGAAAAAAAAAAGACAGGTGCAGTCTCAGAATCTCCAATTAAAAGAACAGCCTTGAAAGGGCTGTCTCATGTGCAGCCACAGCCAGCCTCAGGAATGGGAAAGACTGGATGAACAAGCAAATCATTCCCTATGTCCTCAGATTTTATGCTGTTTTCTGACATTTGCAGCTCCACTTTCCAACTCAGCAGAGTTTTGTTTCCTCCTGCACCCACGATGCTGGCATGCCTTCAGTTTTGGAATTGCTGTATTTTGTAGCATCTGCAGCCTTTTGCAGTATTTGAGGTAGGTACCTTCCTTCATGTATTCTGAGCCTGTCACTCCCTGTCTTCATCTGATGCCACCTCACTGCTGCTGGAGAAGAGACTGTGAACAGCTGCTCTTTGTGCTCTGCCTCATTCCACTCACAAAATGCTGACCCAGGCACCAGTTAAACCAAACCAGCCCTGAGAGAAGCTCGGGAAGCAGCAGCTCTAGCCTCAGCAGGGGAGTAGAAGCATGGCAGTGCACATCCCAGGCCATGCTGGAGTGAGGTCCCACACCACAGAGCTCACCAGCCCCATGGCCCATCCCTGGCACAGCTCAGGGATACAATCCTGCACTTACACACATGGAAATGGACTTGCTGGAGAACCAAGCCTGTTCAGCTCTTTAATTGTTGTTTTGTCTGCTGTATCTAGCTTCCTAGAGCATGAATCCCTGTCTTGAGATAGGTTTTGTTCTGTAATTAATGATTAGTGTTCAGCATTAATTAAGCAGATTGGTTTTCATTCTCAGACGTTTCACTTAAGATGCCTTCAGGCTACTAGACTGGGAGGGATTTTTTTATTTTTAAAATCATGTCTTCATTAGTGCTTATGTCTCTTTTATCTGCAGATGAGGATTCTCTGCTTCCTTTGTACTGCAACATCAACCAGGCTACTATCAGATTTTCCTCCTCTCAGCAGCAGCTAAGCTCCAGTACTTTATTAGAGGCATAAAGGATGCCTAGTGATACAATTACAGCTCGTGCCTTTTGTTATTTTGGTTCCTGTTCTCCTGGCTGGCTTTTGAATCATGAGTGATAGATAGTATGATATTTACATACCAATTTCACAACTTAATTTTCATTCCAGCTGCATGCCGTGCACTAGTGTTTTCAGCTGAGCTCTAGGGTTGAACAATATCATTTCCTTTTTTAAAAGTTTATTCCATGATAAAGTATCCAGATGTGGACAGGACAAACAACAGGACAAACAACTGCAAATTTTGTTAACAGTAAAGGCAGGAGGACTCATTGCCATTGTTTGGACATCATGTAAAACACAAAGTGGAAAATGTCATTTAATTACTGCTGCTTTTCTGCTGTCTGGTGTGTGAGATACAGGAAACCATTGGGAAAGTCATCCAATCTTCACCTACAGAGGAGGGGAATCCATCACCTTCCTGTGCTCCTGGGGTTAATTGTCTTCATCACCAGAAATGTGAGTCCTGTTTGGCACTGCAGCCTGTGCATTTTCAGCTCTGGCTCCCTGAGTCCTGTCATTTCCCTGCCTCATCCATGCAAAGTGCCCTAAAATCCTCACTTCCATAAAGACAACTCCAGGTGCCCAGGTGTTATGTCTATTTTGAATTTCAGAATGGAACTGGCTGAAACTCTGGTCATCATTAGTGAGAAGGATTAAACTGTTCCAGATTTCCATGGGTTTAGAAGGTGGGGTGCTTCTGTGACAAGTTAATCAATATCCTTCCCAAAGAGGCAGGAGTTGGATTGTGGGTCTCTGAGCAGAAGATCTGCCCAAATCAGCAGGGTCAGGTAGATTTTTGTGCAGCAATGCTGGTTAGAATGGAAGAAGTGCCATACTTTTCCAGGAAGGGAGACTCCTGTTATTGCTGCTTGTCACCTTCATTTCCTACCTGGATTTGGATTACAGACCAAGGGCATCCTGACCTTCCCAGGAAGCTGCTCAAGAGATTTGTCCTCAGGGTCTTCAAAAACCAAAGCTGAAAAAGAGCTAGACAGGCAAAATGAGGGCTGAGTTACTGTGACTGTATACTAAATGATGCTCCTAGCCCAGAATTTGGTGAACAAGCAGATGTCATGTTCCTCTTTGGGGAATGGTGATGAGTTCTTTTAAAAAAAATCCAGAACTGAGATCTCCATCATTTGTAGCCATGACTGGGAGCAAATGGAGCTAAACAACTGTGAGAAATGAATTGCCAGTGAATTGTGTCCCCTTTTAGTGATCTATGTAAAGTACCACTCTTTTTTTTGGTGTGTCTTTGCACTGGTGCACATTTTCTATCAGAGCCAGCTTTATTATAATTTAGAAAAAAAAAAAAGGTTTTCTGGGGAATGCCACAGAAGCCAAATACAGGGAGTAAGAGAAAATAGATGAAAATAGTGGGGGAAGACCATCCTAAGGTAATCCTAAAGTATGCCAAGGGACACTATTAATGCTCTCTTTTGGGGACATGAATGGAAGGAAGAAAAAGAAGCTAGTGTCTCCTTGGGAAGCTACTTAGAGATGATATTTTGAAGAAGATTGCCTATAATTGAAAGGGACATGAGGAAAAGGAGCATGAAAAAGGAGCACCCTGTAGGTGTAACCAAGCAGGTGCAAAATGAATGTGGCAAATCTTCCAGCCTCTCCTCAGTTTTCCTCCAGCTGCAGATCAGTTACAGGATAAATTGTTGAGGAGGGAATTATGGACATGAGGCATTAAAACAAAGTGACAAATACTAGAAACACAATGCATGGGACAGAAGAAGAATCAGAAATACACCTGACTCCTGTTGTGTGAAGATCAAGATCTGCCATCTAATGACACCCCCAGTGCTGTGGATAAGGGATGGTGCTGGAGGTGACTCCCCAAGCTGCCAGCCTGCTGTCTGTGTTCAGAGCTCTTCTCTTGCAGCCAAGAGCACCTGTGTGTGTATGTGGGACAGATAATCTTTTATTTTCCATGTGTATTTGAATAAATTGTATGAACTATTAGAATGGGAGGGGATTCACAGGAATGAGAAATCATTTAGCCTGAACTGCAGTGAGGATCCACAGCTCTTATGGGTCACTTTCTCTTCTGTGGCTCTGGATGGTGGGTGAGCAAACCTTCTCCAAATTCATCCAAAGGTTGCCACAGGAAAGTGAAAAATAATTTTAAGCAGTTACATTTGGAAAAAAAAAAACAACAAACAAACAGAAGAATAAATTGAAATAAGGCAGGAGAAGCTCTTCCATTCCTAAGCAATCTTGCCTGTTGTGTCTGTTCAAACTCAAGGCAGGAGAAGCTCAAAATCCAGGGAAGAAAAGATTGTTTTCCTCTGTTCAGGACACAGCATGCAAAACCTCCAGGAAAGGCAGAGAATACCCATGATCCCTGCAGGATAAAGGTCTTGTCTTGGTCAACATTTACTCTCTGGATGAAGGAGATGCACTCATCCCAAATGTACACAGTGCCCTTTCCCTTCTTTATCCTCAGTACCTGAGGTGCAGTCTGAGCTGTTCCAAGCTGCACTGGTGGCACAGGATTTCCCTGGCTTCCCTTCCCCAGCAGGCCATCAAGCAGGGTGCTAAAAACACACACAAGAGCTCTGTAATACCCACACCTAATGATGCTGGAAAGGGACTCGGGAGACAGGGAATCCCTTGGCTTATATTCTTTGTCCCAGGTGGGACAAATTGATTTATGAACATGGGACATCACAAGTCCCCCAGTGACAGCCCAACAAGTAGTTTGTTTGGTTAAAAATAGTGGAAGCTCCAAATTACCAGTCTTCATGTGTGCAGAGATTTTCTTTTTTGTTAAATATTTATGTCAGATATGCTATCCTCTCCTAGAAAAAAAAAAATCAGCTGTCAGTGTGATTGAAAATAGCAGGGGACTCTTGCTTTTAACTGTCAATTTGGTTAAGCAAATTCTGCAGTGATTTTTCCCTAAGATGTCAGCTTTTCATTAAAAATGGCAAGTAAAGGGTGATGAAATCCTGCAGATCTTGTCCCTGCCTTTGCTACTGCATTGCTTTTTTTCCTGCAAATTGAAGGAAAATGCTCTTTTGGAGCCCTCCAGCCACAGTGCCTGTGTGTCTATGTTCTTCTGGAGTGCTTGGCTAGGAGAACTACTGGACTGAAAGCCACGACAGCATGGTCAGAGGAAATGAAGTTTTTTATTTTTGCCATAAATCAATGAACCAAACATCCTTTCAAGTGCTGTCCAGGTGTTTTAATGCTCCTGCACTGCAGCACCTTGCAGCTTCCCCATTGCTGTGCCTGGCCTGAAGGCAGGGTTAAATCCAGCACAGCCCTGGGACAGTGGGTTGGGATGGTGCTCATGTCCAAGAATGTGGCTGTGCTTCCCTCTTGCCAGGATGAGGGAAGAGATGAGAATCTTGGCTCCATGTTTCAGAAGGCTGATTGATTATTTTATGATATATAAGATATGGAAATAAAATGATCTATTAAAACTATATTAAAAGAAAGGATTTCATCAGAAGGCTGGCAAAGGAAGGAAAGGAATGGAATGAATAATAAAATCTTGTGAGTGACCAGAAAGTCCTGACAGAACTGTGATTGGCCATCAAGTAGAAACAACCCACATGGACCAAAGATGCTCCTGTTGCATTCCACAGCAGCAGAGAATTATTGTTTACATTTCATTTCTGGGGCCTCTCAGCTTCTCAGGAGAAAAATCCCAGCAAAAGGATTTTGCAGAGAATATGTCCGTGACACAAGAGAGAGCAAACATTGTTTTCAGAAAGGTTCTTGAGGCTGTGCTGATTACATTCATTTCAGGCCAGTTTCTTTCCCATCTCAAGGCCCAAGTTCCATGGTGTCTGTAGAGCAGCCTGGGGATTTTCCAGTGTTTGGGCTGTGACTCCAGCTGTGCCCAGTCTGCTGCCCTGGTGCTTAAATAAGGACTAGTTTAAATCACTGTACTATGGAGATAAAACCTATTTCAGCAAAGGCATTTTCTTAAGGCCTTGGAATTATGTGGTAAGTCCTTTCAAATCTCAGTGAGACCTTGAATACTTGCAGATACATTTCAAACCCCCCCAAAACCTCTGTCTGAATAATTCCCAGGTTTACTGCTCCCCCCTGGTCTATCTACCTGTATCTGCACCTGCCTGCACACCATTGTATTTATTCCAGGAGCTCTCCAGACTTTATCCAGAAAGAATGTGCCCAGAACAAGCTGAAATATTTTGGAATATGTACTGAGACATTCAAATTAGGGTGAACCAGAGCAGGCAATAGAAGTTATTGCAGAAGATGGCTGCTGTCTATGCTGAGACCACTCAGTGAACTTGGAAGTAATGAGGTAATTGTAACATTTATTCAGAATTAATGTGTTCATATAAATATTCTACAGTAAATTATTTGCCAAATAACATTCATTACTTTGCAGCAGAGGTCATATAATTGAGAAAATGTATTTGTGAATAAATTATTCAACAATTAATGTAAGATGTAGCTGCTAAATTATTCACAGAGACTAATTCACCCAGTTCTAATTCATTTCCACTCTGGAAGTGTTTTTGGGTCCGTGTGCATTTGTCCCTGCCCGTGGCAGGGGGGTTGGACCTGATGACCTTTGATGGTTCCCTCCAACCCAAACCTTTTAGGGCTCCTGTGACATGAGGCCATGGCTCCTGCAGCCAGCAGTAAACACCATTTACTGTCTCCCTCTGCAGCTGCAGTGCCTGAATTTCATCCTGTGTGGAGCCTCACCTACAGAAATCCATAAAAATGCTTCTTTTTGTCTCAAATTAACCTACTGCTTGCCTGGAACATTTCTCTCATTGTTGACTACATTGGTATTAGAAAAAAAAGAATTCCACACATGCAAATGATTTTTAAATTGAATTTGATTTCAATACCAGCATCACTGGAAGTCATTATGCCACATCCCACCAGCCCAAAGTATTTTTAAAGAGCCCAAACCCTCTAAGGTTGCAGATCTCAATGTTCTTTTTCTGTGGAAGAAGTGGTTTGGCCACCACCAGCTTCAGCCTGCGAGATGATGATGTGATCCCTCAAATCACAGATGTGCAGAAGAGACTGAAACCCTGGTTTGTTCAGGCAGAGGGCAAGCAGAGCTCCAGGAGCTTTTTGATTGCCAGATTGACTGCCTGGTGTAGCAGCACTGCTTCTGCTCCCCAGCATGTGCTTTCCTCTGAGGTAGAGAGAGGATCAGCAGCACTTGGGAATGGCACTGAAATCTGAAATCTGTCCCTTGGTGGAGGGTCCTCATCTCAGGGTGGGCTTTTCTGGGCTCCCAGGGCAGCCCCAGGGTCAGAGCTCCAGGTGCTGCTTGCAGGACAGGGAAAAGGCTGGGGATGCTCTGTGGCTGCTGCAGTGCCAGACAAGTTAATCAAAGTGCAGGAGGGAGATAAGAATTACACGTGTATTAAGGAGGTTCAGACACGACAGAAAAGACGAGATTAAAAAATGTCATTTTTTTTGTAGCTAATTGTAGTCTAGGGTAACAAAAAATAGTGTGCTTCCTGAAGTGAAATGGGACTGCAGAGAAGCACCAGAGACAAGCACAATAAATGCACATAATTCATGTTTGCTTTGAGTGAGGGAGCAGCTTTGCCAGCCATGCTCACCAGCTGCTCCAGATGTGTGCAGTGGGCTCCGTTAGGGGCCAGCCAGGGCTCCTGCAGGTGACAGGCAGCACCTGGGGAGTGACTCCACCCTTGCCAGAGGCATCCCATGGCACACAGGGCTCACTGAAGCTCCCCAGCTCTGTGCCTTGGGCACGGCTTTCCTTGGATTTCTCTGAGCAGAGGCAGCAGTTCTGAGTGCACCTGCAGGGATGTGAGGAGCAGCAGGCACAGTCTCTGCCATTGCCTGTTTTGCCCAGGTGGTCTCAGGTGTGCTCCCCTCCTGCCCAGCCCTTAGCCCTTCCAGCAGCTCTTTCCCAGCCAGGATGTGCCCACTGGAGAAGGTGGAAGTCTCTCCCTTTTAAGTGGTTTCCTACCTGAAGCAGAAAAGTGGATATTGGCTCCAGCAAACTTTCTTTTTCTTCCAAGCTATGTGTGAACCAGTCTTCTTGCAAGTGGAGGGGAAGTGTCCTCCCCCAGACAAACAGTTTTAATCCAGCCATTTTTCCTAAGAGCCAGACCTGCACGTTTGGGAATATTTGGGAAGCTGACTCTTGGTAAATTTATGGCCCATGGTGAGGTGTTAGGGGCAATTTTTAAGAGCAGCTTCCAGTGCACATGGGGTTTGACAAGGCACGTCAAAAATACATGGACTTCCAGAAGCTGAACCTGTGGTGTTGATTTAAATCTACTTTTGGAAGTTTAACATAGTCTTTATTTGATAGAGTGGAAATCTAACCTGAAGTGAGAGAATTTTTTTGTTTTAGCCTCTATTTCAAGGACATATTATTTTAAGATAGCTGTTGTCTGCAATACTCCTTACTTTATTTTACATTTTCTCCCATATATCACAACCAGAAATTTGGAACAGATCACTTGTTCCATTGACACAATTTCTTATTCCCACTGAACCAGAATGCCCAAATTTGCAGTATTCATTTACCATTTCATTCTGTGCTGCTGAAGTGTAATGAACACATGGATGCCTCAGTAGGAGACCCTGATGCCTTGCAAAATAATCATGAAAATTAACCAGCCCAAGCATGAAATGTCCCCTTGCCCTTACCATGATCATATTGGTATTAATCAGAAGGAAAAGAAGCTATTAACTGAGTCACAAAGACTGTGAAAGAAGTTACTCATTTCCAGTGAGTGAGACGCTGGAGTTTTCACAACAAAACTCTTGTAAGCTGTCCACAGTCACCATGGTTGCACCTGCCCAGCTCCTGCCTGCCTGTGAAAGCTTTTTTTGCCAGGCAGGGCTGGGCATGGTGCCTTGGTCCTGTGCAGTTCTAGAACTCTCAGGATGTGCTGCTTTGCCCTGTGTTTGTGAGGGAAATTTAGCAACAAGTTCTGCCTGAAGGAAACGTGTTAGGCTCTGGAGCAGGTCACACTGCAGGTCTCTGTGGTCTCCCTGAACTACATGTGCTTTGTTTTTAAGGCTGGTGGCAGGAGCAGCTGCTGATGTGCTGCAGCAGTGAGCCACCCAAATCGTGTGCCTGAGAGGAAGATCTGGCTCAACAGAGCTCAGGCTCAAGGGTGGGTTAGGGCAGCTTAATGAATCATCACCCTGTGTTAGCTGCACAGCGTGTGCCTGTACCCAAAAAGGAGTCAAAGGCAGGGCAGAAGAACTCTGGGACATTCTGGTGTGTGCCTGGCAGGAGAGCAGGAGGTGGCAGTGTTCCTGTGCCACAGCACTCTTCCTTGCCTGCTCTGCCTGACAGGAGGGCGTTCTGACTGCACAGAAATATACTTTTTACAATCACCTCTAAGAATATTATGACAGGTGATTAGTAATCTGACAGCAAAGTGACTATTTTTAATGGCTTCAAATGAAGGCTTTGAAGCAATCCTCACTGTAATCCCATTACTGCAGGAGATGTTGGGGTAGCTCAGTCTGTGCTGCCTTTGCTCTGCCTTGGTGAGACCTGAGCTCCCACGGGCCACACAAGAGGTTCAGGGCAGAACTGACCTGCTGGGGCATGCAAATGTGACAGCAACTTGGGTATAAAATGTAGGGGAAGAGGAGGGGATTCTGAGTGACCTGACCCTGATAAATCACAGCTGTACTAATTCCCAAGCAAGAGCAGCCTTGCCCTTGATGTGCAGCTGTGACTAATAAAAATAAGTGTGAAAAAAGGGTGGCTTGGCCAGCCAGGGAGAGCCTTGAGGAAGAGGAGCCGGGGAAGAAGACCTGGAGGAAGAAGGGGTGATGCAGAGAGGCACCAAGAAGAACAGAACAAGGGAGAGAGCTGCTGC
>JAYDZK010000002.1:1361805-1380150 GCA_034509185.1 Euphonia xanthogaster
GCCCAGGGGCACTGAGCAGCCACCCAAGGGAGCAGAGGGCACACAGGGGCAGGGCATCAGCAGGAGGGGATAAAAGGTTGGGCTGAAGGACAAGAAGGGGTTAATGCTTGAAGTTTCCTTTGGTGGTGGTTGTGGCTCTACCATCATCCTGATCCTTTGACCCTGAAATTGTGCCAGCATCCTAGGATATATTTGATGTACAACTTCCCTAGTAAGGTGAGCATTTGCTTGGCAGTTTAATTCTTGGTAGTTTTCAATTTTTTTGGTTTTATTCAATTAGTTTTCATGCATGTTCAAGCTCGGGCTAGAACAATTTTGGTGTCTCTTCTCTGCAAGGAAAACCAGTACAAAACCTGTCCTGAACTGGGGCTCCCAGTAGCTGTGCTTTGGGTAAGAGCAGCTAGAGAAGGTCAGCAACGTGGTGAGGTGGCCTCCCTGTTCCTGTTCACTCTTACAGGGTGCTGGGATTACATGGTGGGGAATGGTTCAGTCTCTGATATTCAAGGCTCTGTGTTCCCATAAATATTTTGGTTTCAGCACTTTCAGTCCTGGAGAGTTTTAAAAAAATTGTGTGACACTTGGGGAATAATTAATTTCAGTCTCCAGCTGCCCCTATTATGGTTGGTGATTGTTTCAAGGGGTTTTCAAATTTCCATCAGTATTTCCACAGTATAATCATATCTCTGTGTAAGTAAGGAGAAAAAATTTGGAGTCTTCCCCCCCCCCCCAGCTTTGCAGCAATTAAAGAATCTCCATGTTTAACTGTGCTTTGGTGAAACTTGTCTCCCCCACCCAAGCTGAGGCAGGTGTTAGAGTGCTGTGAGTATCTCTTGTGCAGTGGGATGAGGGGGCTTGGGTGCAGGGACTTGATCCCAGGTCACCAAGCAACAGGCTGGGTGCCAACCCTGTTTGGGTGGCTACCAAAAAGGATGCTCATTTGAGCAGAAGAAACATCAAGAATGTGGCAAACGCAGAAAACAGGGGCTGGGGGATTTAAGCAGATAGTATCTTGTATAATCACTAATTACAGTACATCTATGGCCTAATAAACATCCAGATTGAACAGCACTGGGAGAGGTGCCAGCTTGGGGCAGTGCCAGAAACCAGCCTGGCATTTCAAAGCCCTTTCTGGTCATTCTTTTCCACACGACAAAGCACGTCTGCAAATGTTTATGCAATGCTTTGTTGCTGTGGGCTCTTAGGTGTCCTTGCCTTTGGTGCATCCCTGTCTCTCCCCTCCTGTGGATGGTGCTTCACCTGGCTTGGTGTATAGCAGGATAGCTTTAGCCAAAAGGGTAAATCTGATTTCCTGAGAGTGTTTATAACAGCACAGAGGACACAGAAGGCGTTCCTGAAGCTCAGGAATTTGCACAAATGTATTTGGGATGCTTATCAAGTATTGCACAAATGTATTTGGGATGTTTATCAAGCATTCTCTTATATCCCCTTGCCCCATCTCTTTTCAGCTGTTACTTGTCCCAGGCCACCCTTGTGGTTAGAATTTACAGAAGAGAATTGATTTTTTTCCCCTCTCCATGATAAAGCCTGATGATCCAAGTTGCCTGAGGAATGCCTATAGAATCTCATAAGCTCCAGACACCTGAAGTTGCTTGGGTTTTCCTGAGAATGCAAATACTCTTGTGAAGCTGTTTTGGTTGTTCTAAGATATTAATTTGATTAGCTGAGGAATGCTGCCATGGCTGATGTGTGTTTGTAATGGGCCACACTGCATTTCCTATAGGAAACCTCATGGGCAAGGGATTCTTTCAGGAAGTTCCTCTAGGAAACCACCAGCTGATAATGTTCCTTGTTCCTTAGCCTGACAGAATAATCTGAATTAAAAAATCACAGGATTCCTGGGAAAATAAAGGCTGGGGAATGGTCACTGTGCCAGCAATGGCCATGGAGAGTGTCCTGGCTCGGAGAGGGTGCGTGGGGCAGTGCCTCTCCTCAGAGCCACAGTGTCCCTGCCAGACCCAGCACCAGCTGGGGTGTGCAGGGTGATGCTGGGTGCATGTTGACAGAGGTGCTAGAGTGATAAAACAGATAATTTCCTTAAGCTGCTTTCATCAGTAAAGAATGAAATAGCTTTTCCTCTTTTGAGTGACTCCACTTTAATCCAGCAAAGAAACAATGCCAGGCTTTATTGGTGTGAAGGGACTTGCCTTGCTCTCTGCATGAATAGCTCCTGTGCTACAAATCAATAAGAACCTGCAATATTTATGTGACATCCCAAAATCCTCTCTACAAAAGCTTGCTCTGGCAACAAATATATGAAAATTCCCTCCACTTGGTCTATTAGAGCCTTCAGCTGGGAAATGTCAGCAAAAGACAGCTCAGCTGAAACATGACCTGCAGTTTTCCTTGAATGGATGAGACATTGGTGATGCAAACTTGATGTCCTCAGAAAGGTGTGGTTAAAGAGCATTTTTATTTATTTTACAGCATCAATCTCTGTTCCCACAAATGAAGTCATCATTTACAAATAACTTGAACACAGAAACAACCAGCTCCTGCAGCAATTTTTGCCTCTAAGAGCTGGAGAAGGTCTGTGTTACTCTCCACTGGACTGGCTGTAGGAAAGAAAATGGGAGGTTTCTTTCTTTGGGTTTTATAGGTACAAAGCTGGATTCACTAATCAGGGAAATCAACTTTTCAACTTTTCTTTCTTTCTTTTGATTTTCACCCCCCTCTGCTAAAAAAATAAAAGGCTCTTGAAGCTTGTGATCCTGTAAATGAGAGCACTGCTGGGAATTTGAGTGCACTGTTGGCTTTTTTTAGAGCTAGTGCTGAAAGTACATTTGCTTAGGTGTGGCAGTGTTTGTGTGAACCTCCATGCAGGGGGAGAGGCCTTCCCAGGTATTTTGGTAGCTAGGAAAGAGCCCATAAATGCACCTTGAAGGCAATTGGAAGCTTGTAATCTTTCTTCAGGGTTAGCACACCTTCAGAGTGAATTTCCTGTGCACCGTGTCTGACAGCACTGAATTTTGGATCCAGTTAAAGGCAGCTGGGAGGAGCTGGCTGGAAACTTCAGTTCACAAGCTGCATATGTTCCATGCTGTCTGGATATTGCTGACATAAATATGGATCATCAGAGTCTCTGCAGTTGTCAGTGTGTTTACCCCAGTGCTAAAGCAGTGTGAGAAGGCTGCATCTGGTGTCTGTCGTGAGTCATATTGCTTCACTTTTTCATGTCAGTATTTTTTCCCCTCTTTTTTCCCAGTTTGGTATGACAAACATTTTAACATATTTATTTTTTAAAAACCCCAAGCCTTGGATGATGAAGACCTAGGTGATTCTGAAGTCTGAGATACAGCAAAACCAGGGTAACGTGCCTAAGATACTTCTGATTCTTCTGGGTCATTGTGTTACTGGGAGTTAGATGTGTGCTGAAATAATTACACAGGTGTTTAATTCATTTTTACAATAAATGCCAGCTTTAATCTATAAATACAGTGCAGTCTGTAGTCTAAACAAAGCTGTCAATGGGAGACTTGGCCAGAAAAGCAGAGGGTTGACTTCTGCAGCTCAGTTTGTGGCTGGTATTTACCTAGACTTTAGTGAAGCCTTTGACCCTGTGTCACATGGAGCTCTCCTGGAGGAGCTGACTGCTCGTGGCTGTGACAGGTGCATTGTTTGCTGCTTGAAAAGCTGGCTGGGTGTCTGGGACCAGAGTGGTGGGGATGGTGTGGAACCAGTTCCTGGTGCTCCTCCTCAGGGCTCAGCTCTGAGTTTCAGTCAAGATCCTCTTAAATTTTGCAGAAAAGGGTTTGACTGAAGCTGTGTTGAGCAGCTTGGCAGTCACTTGCCTGCTGTGTTTAGGCAACAGGGAGAGGAGGTGCAAAGCTCAGCTTTAAGGAAGAAGCAACTGTTTGTGTTGGGTTCTGAGGAGCCAGCAGAAGCTTGTGCACCTCATGTGACCCCAAATGTTCAGTCATTCTTGAGATTATGAGGTGGCTTCGTGCAGGAGAAACCACCCTGAGCTGCTCACAGGCTTTCTGATCTGCTGCCAGGGAACTCAGTGCATGTAAAAATCCATCACTTAATGTGATAATTCACTTGTGGGGAATTTTGGAAGGAATTTGAGATGGGATCTCTGAATTGTTTTTGGTGATGTGATTTATTTTTCTCATTTTCTACGTAGGAAGGGTGAGTTTGGCTAAAATCTTCCCTGCATGGTCCAGAAAGTCACAAGACCTTTTAAGGAGTTATTGACTAATAAAACACTGCCAACACAGATCTTTCTGGTTTTGACCCAATCCTGAAATGTTTCATCTTATGGACTCATGTTACAGTGTAAGATTTCTTAGGCAATCATGTTATGGCAGACAAACATACAGCACTGCATTCTAAGCTTCTTGTTTACCTTGGTAACCACTTTTATTTTTTCTTTATCTTAAACTCTAAACTTTCTTCCACGTAACCTGTCTCTGCTTTAAACTGTAAATCCACATTCTTGCTTCTAGCATCTAAGTTTGGAAGCCTTTTCCAAGGTCTCAGATCAAATCCTGTGTTTAATTCTAAGCTCTGGCTTATAGACCCAAAGTCCTGAGAGTTCCTTTCACTTCCAACAACTTAAGATAATTATGGAGCTTCTGGGGAAGATGAGCTGAGATCTTGCTTGGATCCTGCAGTGACAATACAGGCCCAGTGAACTTAGCTGGGCTCTCTGGTGAGGATGGGTGTTAGGGGCAGCAGGAGTGCTTGTGACAGGTGTGTCCAGTCCTTTTCCCTGTGGGTGTCCTGGAGGATTGTCTCTCACCAGAAGGCTGGAGCCATCTGTGGTTCATGTGCTCCTCAGGGGGGACGTTTGTGTGTCTGCCTGGGTCAGGTTTCCAAAGATTGTGACTGTGAAGGTTTCCAGCAGTGCTGTCTATGGGTGCTTTAGTGCCTTAAAAGCCTTTCTGAAATCATCCACAGCCCATGTTTCTTCCCCATTCTGCAGGAGAGATGGACTGCAGGATGGGCAGGGAAGTCAGTGTTTCAGTGGCATGGTGGCAACAGGAGCCCAAGCAGCTTCCTGCCACCCCCCTACCCTGTCCCCAGCCTCCCACCTGAGTGCAGGGCTGTGGGAGCAGCAGTCTGGCCCTGTAATTAAACCTCAGCTGGTGTGCAGTGTTGAGGAGCACACCCTCCCAGCCCATCACTCAGGGGAGATGCTGTTAATTGCCCATGGAGATCAGCCAGAGGCCATTGCAGCAGGGCGTGCCCAGCTCGCTGCTCCCAGCCCACCAACATTTGCTTTCCCAGGGCTGTGTTTGGCCAAGCACTTGCCAGGGGCCAGCTGTGATTTGCACCTCCCTGCATGATTCGGGGGGCAGTGGGATGAGATGCTGTGGCAGGGTGTTGACCTCTCACTGCCACGGTTGCTCTGGCACGGGGAGCAAACAAATGTGGCGGCGGAGGCGGCGATTCCCTGGGAAGCAGAGCAGGGATGCTCAGATGCTGTCTCTGACAGTGAATAGCTCACGCTGGAAACAACAGATGCTGATTTCGGGACAATAACAGCATTTTCAGGCAATGGTTTTCTGCAAATTCCAAGGGCTTGGTAGGCTAGAATTAATGAGCTCGTGTTACTGCGGGATGTTGGTGCACAGCAATAGACCTGTGTCACTGTTGGCTTTCAGCTAAGCTCCTGTTCTTCAGTGAAGAGTAAATTGTTTTTCCACAGAAGTATATTAAAAAATGCTGGACTGGCTTTTATGAATGGGCAAAGCTTTGAATGATGAGAGGTTCATGGTTCATTTATCTTACCAGTTACTCAGTAACCTGCCTGGTGGACAGCCCAGGGTGCTGGAGCTGTCCAGTGTGCTGGAGCCAAGCATAATACACTTATCTGCAATTAATAGAGAGATCTTTTTCAAGGCCTTGCAGTTGGAGAACACTGACTGTTCCAGCCCTCTGGCTCAGTCTGTAATCTCAGCACTGCATTCAGCTGGGTGAATTTGTGTACTGAAATGTTTCCCTGCCCTGATTCACTATTCCAAGATCTCTGAATCTCAAACATTCCCTGAAGAGCAAGGAAAAGCTGCAATGCAAAATTGAACAGGACAGTGGACAGTAGAATACAGAATGAATACATACATATATATATATATATTCCTGATAACAACATGGCAGCAGATATATTTTTCTATTAAGATGGGAAAGAAACAGAAGACCTGCTCTTTTGGGGTTAGGCTCTAAATACACTGCAGGCTGAAAATCTGTTTGGTAATTAGGTTGGAATAAAAGCCTGGTGGAAGACAAATATTTTAAAGCTGTGTGTTACTGCAGGAAAAAAAGCATGTCAGTAAATATCTCCTGGTCCAGGCTCATGGTGTGGAAGCCATGTAGCCAGTTGTTTTCCAATGCTAACACTGCCTAGTAAGTGGATCTCCCCTTCCCAGGGAATTTCTTCTCCTCCCAAATCTGTTCTACAATGCAAACATTGCATGTAGACAGAGAACTCATGAAGATGTTTTGGGTCTCCAAACAGAGCTTTTTGTTAATACAAGCCCTGTGTTTTGCAGTCCCTTGTCCTGGAGATTTCTGATTTGACCCTGCCTGAGAGGCCATTCCAGCTCCTTGTTGCTTCCACCCCAGAGATGTTTCCCCCTTTTTAACACACAAGTGCCATGTCCTGCCTTCCCTAAACGCTGATGATGTGACTTACCAGATGATCTGAGATCAAAATTAACCCATTCCTCTCACTTCAGTGCTTTGAAAGGTCTCTTTCTGCTTGGTTTAGTGACGCCTCTCTTATCTTACTTTTGCTGCTGAAAGAGCTTTTATCAGCTGTGGTAATTTCCTTCAGAAGATGTGACCTGCTTTATTTGTTGGGCAGTGCACAGGGGGAGTGCTCTTTCACTGCTCCTCCACGGCAGCCACGGTTTTACTGCTTTTCAAAAAAAATGAGAGTGGTGAGTGCTTTCTGAGCCCTGCAGATGGCACTGCCTTCCTGGGCTTACCCGAGTGCCCTGTGGCAGGCTCCGTGTGCAATTTCAGCTGGAACAGCTCTTCTTGCCAGCTGAATCAATAGTTCAGAAGTTCTGGCTCTGGGATGGTTTTAGTTAACAATGAAAAATAATGTGGAAATTGCTCGGCACCTTTCCCTTTACTCCTCTTTAGGTGGTTTTGTTTTCTGGACTTTTGTTCTTTTTGAGGTTTATCTTCAAAGGGCTTTCAACAACTCCACTGTGCAGCCATTTTTTTCTCTCTCTCTGATATCTCCCCATGCCAATTAAGTACTGAATTGGCTGCAGAGATAATTGCCATTTCCTAGGAAGACACTGGTGGAGAGAGAGCAGGGAGCTATCTTGTTTTGAGCGTTCTCTTGGGGCAGACATGCCCCCCTTGGAAGGAAATGGCAGCATGGATGACACAGGGATAGAGATTCATCTCACACTGTACTTGCCCCTTTCCCCCTGCAGCAGGAGGGGGTTTTGCACGTACTCTTCAGTTCCCAAGGCTTTTCCTTAGGCTTTGCCAGGCCTTTGGGATGTGCCTTCCCTGTTCTTTCAGTTCCCAAGGCTTTTCCTTAGGGTTTGCCAGGCGTTTGGGATGTACCTTCCCTGTTCTTTCAGTTCCCAAGGCTTTTCCTTAGGTTTTGCCAGGCCTTTGGGATGTGCCTTCCCTGTTCTTTCAGTTCCCAAGGCTTTTCCTTAGGGTTTGCCAGGTGTTTGGGATGTGCCTTCCCTGTTCTTTCAGTTCCCAAGGCTTTTCCTTAGGGTTTGCCAGGCCTTTGGGATGTACCTTCCCTGTTCTTTCAGTTCCCAAGGCTTTTCCTTAGGGTTTGCCAGGCCTTTGGGATGTACCTTCCCTGTTCTGAGAAGGTGGAGCACTGCTCACAGCTCCCCACTCTGCAGGGACACTGATGGGAGAGGTTTGTTTTCTGGGGTGTCTGCACAGCCCTTGGGAACCTGCTGCCTGGAGTCACCAGTGGCTGCTTGTCCAGTCTGCACCTTGTAGCCCTCCTGCCACATTTGCTTCCTATCAAAGCTGCTGCACAGAGGCCACAGAGAACTTTTTAATTCGAAGTTCCTAGTTGTGGAGACTTTTTACATGCCAGCACATGCCAGGTAGGGCTTGATGGTGGCACCACAGACACAGATTCTCTCTCCCAGTGCTGAGCTAAACCCAAGCAAAAATATCTTTTGAAGGGTAACTAGGGCCATGCTCTGTTTTTATATCTGCTTAAAATCTTGACTTACAAATGAATTCCTATTATATGCCTCTCTAAATATTAGATTTTTTTTAAAAACTGCCATTTGAAGTTATTGACTTAACACTGCTGTCACTAAAGCAGAATTGAATCAAGCACTTCCTGATTTTTATCAGCTGTTCCTGGTTGGCTACAGTGCATGATTGGTATTGATCTTGTGGGAATAATGCTAACAATTTTTCTGGTTTTGCATCTGGAGACATATTTATCCTTTAATCTGTAACTATCATTTTCTATAAAGCAACATATCCAGGTTTGTATATTCACATTACAGTTATACATTTTATTTTTTTTTACCAGCGATTTTAATTGGAAATATTGAGCAAGATGCTGGTTTTCTGTTGTACAACTTTTCCCTCTGCTCTTGTCTGGTAATGTTTGTGAGGGCTAATGGATATCAATATGTAGGGTTCTGTTAGATGGATGGGGTGGAAGCTTTTGTCAGCCTAGGTCTTCATAAGCTCTCAGAACTATATGATCATTTAGATTTTATTGCATATATATTTCATTTGATATTGTATTTGGCTCAGATTCACAGCTATTTAATGAGACTATTGATTATTAGCTTTACAAACCTATCTAAAAAGGAGGAGAGAGAAAAATGTAATAAACAATCATTTGTATTAGTTCATCCTGTGCCATGATTCAGATGGGTTTTCTGCATTGAGTTTGACCTGAGAACAGGAAAGTTGCCAGAAATAAAAGTGGTTAGGAAAGTGTTCCTCTGATGCCAGGGCAGGAGGCTCCTGGGAAGCAGCTGCAGGGGGGGATAGCAGCCCCCTCCATTTGACAGCAGGTTTGTTCCTGTCATACCTGGCAATCCCAAGCAAAAGGATGCTTCAGGAACACCTTAGAGCTTTGGTGGGATGAGAACCAACCGAGGCATTTCTTCAGCTGCTGCTGCTCTGCTCTCAGCCTGGCGATTC
Organism: Euphonia xanthogaster; assembly: GCA_034509185.1. Lineage (NCBI taxonomy): Eukaryota > Metazoa > Chordata > Aves > Passeriformes > Fringillidae > Euphonia > Euphonia xanthogaster. The sequence goes on from JAYDZK010000002.1 coordinate 1,370,935, forward strand.
CCTGGCAGAGATGAGCTTGCTGCTGGCCCAGGGAGCTTCAGGGGAGGTTTAGGTTGGACATTAGGAAAAGGCTCTTCCCCAGGAGGGTGCTTGGGCATTGGAACAGGCTCCCCAGGAACCCCAAGGCTGCCAGAGCTCCAGGAGCATTTGGACAACAGTCTCAGGCACAGGGTGGGATTGTTGGGGTGTCTGTGCAGGGCCAGGGCTTGGCCTCAGTGATCTTTGTGGGTCCCTTTTATGTCAGCTTGTGCTGTGATTCCGTGGAGTTTGTCTCAGGCGAGGTGTCCCCAGCTGCTGTTCCTGTGGGAAATCCAGTGGGAAGCCGTGCTGGTGTTCCAGAATCTCCAGATTGTATCCAGGTAGGAATGCCTGGCTGCTCCCTCTGGGTGGAGCATCTCCCAATGGGATGCTGTAGCTCTTATCAGCCATGCAGGGACATTCCATAGCCTGTTATCAGCAGATGTCCCCTGCCCAGGAAGGAGTGATTGTGGTCACTCAGGGAGAGAGAAGGAGAACTGCCCACTTGACACAAGACAGCTGCCAGACAGATGGGAATAGAACACATCCTGCCCTGCAATCTGGAGCAGTGTTTTGCTGCCAGGGAGCAGTTCAGATCTTTCCCAAAGGGAATTAGGTTTTAATTATCCTCCCTTCACACAGGTACCAGTGACCCCTGCTGATCCCAACCACTGATTTGGACTTTGTGGAGCTGCTTGTAAGCGTTGATGCCAGAGCTGTGCAGAAACTGAGATTTATCCTTAGTTTAGTCCCTTCTTTTGTTCATGAAACACAAGTGGCAGAGAGCTCCAGAAAGTGTCACCGGGTGCGTGGTTGTGAGTTCAGCAAAACTTCCCCCTCTTCTTTTTCAGGAAATGAAAACTTGAGCAAATAATTGAGCATAGTTCCCAGCTTAAGCTGAGCAGCTGAAAGGAGAGAAAGAAAGGTGGAAGGAACTTTTTGTGACAGGAAATTAGGGGAAGGGCATCAAAATGAGAGAGAATAGGTATAAATTAGATATTAGGGAGAAATTGTTCCCTGTGAAGGTGGTGAGGCCCTGGTGCAGGTTGCTCAGAGAAGCTGTGGCTGCCCCTGGATCCCTGGATGTGCCAAAGGACAGGCTGGAGAGGGCTTGGAGCAGCCTGGGCTAGTGGAAGGTGTCCCTGGGGTGGGACTGGATGGGCTTTAAGCTCCCTTCCATCCCAAATAATTCCATGATTCTAGAGTTCCATGTCTGAGGAAAACATGAAACTCTGCTGGTGTCATAGACAGGTGGCTTGTAGAGGAACTTGAATTAGGTTTTTCATCTGAGTCTAAAAATGATTTTTTAATTAAGTACTCCAGTGCAATTTTTGACATCTGTAAAGGCATTTCCTGCTTGCAAGATATACTTAATGTTATAGACTATTTCTAAATACAGCAAAACTCACTGTAGGCCATTCTTAACTTACAAAAGGATTGTGTTCTTTTAAAACCTTTCATTTGTGTCTGTCTACACTGGAAAAAAGTAAAATCAATCTCTTAACAATTGCACTGTATTTTAGAAGAATACCCTGTCATTTATAGTGTTTTGAAAGCCCTATTATTGACTCACAGATATTCTCTATTAAAATATTAAACTGTAGAGCCTAAAAAAAAAAAACACTAGGAGAGATCCATGAGTTCTGAGTATTTAGGTGGGTCAGTGTAACTTGGGTTATGTGGTGGATCACTGTAATCCTGATATCATGACCTGGCTCTTGGTGACAGCAATCCAGCTCCCACATGAAAGAAAGCAAAAAAATCAGTGATAGGAAAAGTCCAAGCCCCTGGGAGTTTTACAAGGCTTAGTGAGTTCAAAAGTCAGCATCTGTTCTGCCTAATTATTCCATAATAATTAGTGATGCAAATTCCACTTGGGGAGGATCTTCCCTGTGCTTTTGGAAACTAACAACCAGAAGCCAGAGCCCTCAGAGCTGAGGTTCAGTCCTCAGTGAGGTGATGATGCAGTTATGTTAGTAAGGATTACAAGGAGAGAGCCAGCTGCCTCTGCCACTCCTGATAACACAGGGAAATTGTATTTTCTACTTGGTGTGATTTTTCAAGGCAAAATGCAAAGTATTATCTGATGCATCAGTGATTTACAGCTGAGCAAATCTATATAGACTAAATAAATTATCATTTTTGTTTTAAACACAGATTCCTTCTAAAATGTTTATTGCTTTACCATTAAACAGCCAATTAGAATGAATTCAGATGGAATTTATTTCCAGTTGGTTGACAAAATTCCTCTGATAATTCCCTTTTTGATGATCTTATCTCACATGATGCCTGTCAAACCTGGCTGCATGGGAGGATTTGGGCCTTGTGACTTCAACTTTTGATGTTTATCTCAGCTTGAACATTCTTCTTGTAAGATTGAAAATTAAATATATTTTTTTTCAGTTACAGTAATTATACCTTGAGATACTGTGAGTCATTCAGGAAAGGATTTATGCTGTCTGGCAGAAGTTATCCTTAGTCAGTGCAAAGTCAGAATAACAAGGGCAATGCTGAGAGACCACATGGATCATGAAATACAGGAACTTTGTGCTCCTGTTGTTCCTGTTCCCAAGAAGGCTTTGATTTTGTGCTAAAACTTCCAGAGGGGTATTTGCACTGTCCTGTCCTCAGCACCATGGCCAAATATTTCTCTTTTTTCAGAGGCAGCTGTTGGGTTTAATTATATCAGGCCACCTCTCATGACCCTTTTACTGGGTCTCTCTTTAAAATTATCTCTCAGTTATAGGTAAAGTGTGATTAGCCCCCTAAGTGATAAACTGTCCAGAGAGCATCAGGAAATTTCATATTCATTCAGTAGTTGAAATTTCATATTCATTCAATAGCCCCCTAAGTGAAAAACTGTCCAGAGAGCATCAGGAAATTTCATATTCATTCAATAGTTTAAGCAAGTTTCTTACTTCCTTGTTGAACTTGGTGTGGATTCCTTCAGCCCACTCCCCAAGCTTCTCAAATTTGATGACTTCTGCAGCAATCTCTGATGGGATATGTGATGTCTGTGCAATGCCATGTGTTTATAACTCAATGGATGGAGGGGAGCCACAGCCACCTACATGTGTGCAGAACCACGTTTTTTATTGCCATGCAGGATGCAGGGGTTGGTAAAATAGCAGGGCAATAATTTTAAATGAAATTTTGAACTCATGGTGGCTCATCCATATGCTAAAAAAATGCTGCCTTTGTTCTGAAGATCTGCTGGCTATTGCCCTTGGCTTGTTTGAAGGACATCTGAGCACCGTGGCCAGTGAATTGTGAGCCACAGCCCAGCCTAACAAACTACAGAAAAGCTAGTGGCTGCTGCTGGATGCCCTCCCAAAATGGGAACCATGGCTTTAATTTAAAAAGAAATTAAGTGGAGACCCACTGCTTTGTCCTGCTAAAATTACTGGACAAGCAAGCCTGCTGTTGCTTTTGGGTTTTGGTCCAGCTCTGCAGAAGAACAGCTCACAAGGGACTGGTTTTCCATTCTTGGTGACTTACTGGGATTTAGGAAACCCTCTAATTCTGCATGGAGAGAGCAAGTGGAAAGAACTGTGCCTTTTCACTTCCACCCCCGTGGTCCTGTGGCAGTGTCCTTTGTCTGCATGTCACACCCTGGAATTCAACTTTCCTTCTTGCCTGGCTCAGCTTGGGCTCAGCATCCTTGTCCCTCACACAGCAGGCAAGTGCTTTAGCTGTTGGCTCTGCTCTGCACCTCTCTTGTTTTTGGCCAGAGGTTTCATTCAGGACCTGAGGAATCCAGAGAAAGATAAACACCATTCCAACTTTTAGTGGTGAATAACAGATGTGGTTTTGATGAGTCAACACTTTCTGACAAAAAGCAAAATATTATCAGGAAATCCCTGACCTGATCTAAACCTTACCAGTCTTAGTCAGTGTGTAAATTTTCTTCACTGAAGAGTTATAAATCATCATTTTATTACAGACATTGAAAAATTCTGCTCTCCTGATGCAGAAACTGTGCTTCCATCTCTTCCAATTAATTTTCATCAGCATTCTCCCAGTAAGTGATGTTTTAAATCTCCTTCACCTGGATTCCTGTGAATATTAGCTTGCTTTCTGCCTCACTCTGCTACATCATCTGCCTCTGACTACGTTGATGTTTTATTTCCACATGTAAATGCTGTGATGTCTTCTCTCTTGCTGCTGGCTGGTTTTGTTGCATAATTAATTGCAGAGGTATTTATTCAAGGGACTTTTCTTTCAGGAGGCTCCAGCCTTTGCTGTCCCTGCTTCTGGTGCAGTGAAATGCACTGCCAGAATTAACAGTTAAGTGGGGATGTAAATTCAGCTGTTGGACTAGCAGATAAATGGATTTGTCACAGGTGTAATTGCTGGGCAAAGTGGCTACAACTTCAGCCATTTTCATTGGCCTTTTATGGAAGTTTTCCATTGCTGAGGTAATTTTATTTTTTCTGTAGAAAGAGCTATGTGCCTTTGAGAGGGGGTGGGAGAGCTACTGCATGTGCAGTGAGGTGGGATGTCAGGAGGGGCTGGAGCCATCCTGTGTGAGGGAGCTTTGGCAAGCTGGACAATAATGGACAGGTTAAAGGGGATGCAGTGCAGTGCTGCTGCTTTGCCAGGGAGCACGGGCAGAGTGCTCCAGGGAGATGCTGAGAGCCAAGGATGGGTGCAGGGAGCACCAGGCTGGGGCTCTACCAGCCTGCAGTCTGTGGGGGTGCCCCAGGATGGGCCAGGAACTCCTCATGAAATCAGCCTCTGTCTTTGTCTTTACCTGGGAGCCTTTTCCAGGGACCACATCTCACCACAGTGCCAAAGCTCACCCAGTGCCATGGTAGAAAACACAGCCAATTCCTTTAAAAACTATTGACAAGCTTTCAATTTCCCCCCAAAAATAATTCTTCCTTAATGCTCGTTTCCCTTTAAAAGGCACCATGTGTGTATTTGATAATTTTCATTCTTGTGCAGCATCCAAGAGACTTGCTCATGTGCCAGGTGGCTGGAGCTCAGGAGGGAAGCAGGAACACTTTGGAACATGCTTTGGATGTGTTTTTCAGAAGGCTCTGTGTAACCTGAGCTCTCTGTTATTTTCTGGGTACTTGGAGCACTCAATGGTACTTGCTTTGGTACATCAGCTGGATGTTTTGATCAGCTAAAACTTTCATTTGGGGAAAATGCAAGATTAGAAACTCCAGTTTTATTAACTGTGCCCACGGCAGAAAGTCATTGGAGTTTCCAGTTTGTCTCTAGAGCCTGAGAAGCTTTAAATCATTCAAGCTCCTTAGAAAGTTGCCAAAGCTCCTTTGTTTACTATCTTAAAATTCTCAACCATGCACTATTTCATTCTGTGTATAAAATCCCTACAATGCCTTGTTATTATGAAAAACAGGTGCACAACCCTGTAACTGCTTGCTCAGTTTTCATGGAAGAAACATTTGATATTCCATGAAGGGTAAGTATCAGACATTAAAAAAACCCCACAACCACAGAAACACCAAACCAAAAAACCTCGTGGCATCTTTTGACAAAGCTTCTGAGGCTTTTCAGTCCCCCAAGATATGGTGGGTAAGTGATGGGAGCCCCATCTGTAGTAAATTAAACCCCTTTAAGGTGTCTCTAGTGGGTCACTCAGGCATAATGCCTGTTTCTGAAAATTCTGACCTCAGTATTAAATCCTTTTCCCTAAAATTTATAAGTAGCACTGATAAAGGAACCCTATCCAGGGCTGAAATTTCTGCTTTTAATTTGGGAAAATCATACACTGTAGGCTTTGACTAGGTCACGCACAGTTGCAGGTTCAATTCAATTTAAGGAAGGTGTTTGGTTTTTCTGCAATTTTCCAATATTACAATTTTCCCAGAAATATTAGCAGGTAAAGATAAAGAAATTTGAGCTATTCCTCTGTGGCACCCTCTGTACTGATTCCAGGCTCTGATTGAAATGCTAATAGATCATCCTCAGTGCTGTATTCTTGCAGCCTGCTCCCTGAAGGGGATTTGGATTGCCTCCTCAGTAGCAGATTATTTTCTGATCACATTTCTCATACTAGGAAAGCCTTGAGACAGCAGTGATCATTTTACAAGTTAGCTTTATCTAGTCATCTATTAGCAAGTCCTATGATATATCAAGTCATTTTTGCTTTGATGAGGGAAAGAGCTTACCAAGACATTAAGCATGCAGTAGTTTGTACACAGAGCAAATCAGTCCCTCAAAGCACCTAAATAAAAGCATCTAAAAATCCAAAAATAGAAATAAAATACCACCTCTTTGCCTAGAAAACAGATATTCCTGCAATCAAGGGCAGGGGATGATGTTTGCAGATGCCTTCATGTGTCTACTTTGCTGGACCATTTAATGCTAATCTAGTGTTAGATTACCTTTCTGAAACTGCTAATAAAACCTCTTGCATTACCTGGCTCAGGCTGGGGCCCCAGGGCTTCAGAGATGAGATTTCTCTCCCCTGACAGATCATGCCTGGCTGAAAACTCAAAGCAGCTCCTTTCCTGCATCAGATGGGCAACACCCTCAGATCCCAATCCTGCCAGAGGACACGGTCATGGAGAGATGTGCAGAATGCTTGTTTATTCCACAGGAGATATTTCAGCTGGCCATGAGGGCACATAGAAGGGAAGTACACATTCTTAAACTACAGGCAATTGCAACAAGGCCCAAGTGGCTGCAGATATGCTGTTTGGCACCCAGGGAATGAAGATTTTGGGGTCCAAACACAGGACAGGGTGTTCAAGGCCAAGATGCTGATTTCTTCCCAGCCCTGCTGGTCTCATTGATGAGAACAGCCCAGAGAATTCCAGGACACCTAATGCCTCTCAGTGGTGAGGGACCTGATAAGAGATGTTCAAGTTGCCATAAATCCTTTCATGCCCCAGTGTAATTATGGCTATTAAATTTTTGGGGAGGGTACTGCAAGAGTTAGTGAGAAAAATAGGCCTGGAGAGCATGTCTCCTGTATGGCAACATGTCTGGAAAACTGAGATTTTTCCAAGAATAACATGATCCATCAGGGTGTTGTCCTCATGTCATTGCTGAAGTTATTCTGCTGCATTTTTGCCCAAATGTCTTCAACTTTTTTAAAAAGACAAGCTGGTTTTCAGCTATTGGTGTTCTTGGATGATTCCTTTGGAAATCACTTCACATTCCTTGGTGCAGGGAGCCTTTGGGGGTCTTTAATGTTTTGGATGTATAGCACTGACTAGTGCAACAGGAGTGCAGTTGGGAAGGAAGCTTGAGTTTGATTTTTCCCAGCATTGTGTCTTGTGTAAACCTTGAAATCTGGGCACTGGTGAAGGAGATAAAACACCTCCCAGAGAAAAATTCAGAGACCACACTGGCTTTACTGGCTTTGTTCTTTCTGCACTGCCACCAGAAACAGGAAGCCAGCAGGAAAGAAAGTCTGTCTCTGCTTTCAAAGCAATGAACCCACTGCCTTCTACTTCAGATGGCAGCAGATGAGCTGCTCATCCAGGCTCTCCTTAGAACCACTGCTAAGGAAGAGGCATCCCTGGAGCATGATTCATGTGAGCTGCTTCACCTGCTGGCACGAGGAGGAGGAGGAGGTGGGATGCACAGCTTCCCTCTGGAAAGAGGCTTTCCACGTCTGCTTCAGGAGCTGGTGTCTCATTTGCACTGACAGAGAACCCAGCCCATGTGTTCAGCTGCTTTTCCTGATTGTCTTAGTTGGCCATCCTGAAGAAAAAGACTTTTCCTGACTCCAACTCTGTGTTTTTTTGGCAGTTGAGCAGTGCAAAAATGCAAAGCCTGGTGCAGAGGTGTAATTTGTCCTCCAGCTTGGAACAGGCAATTCCCAGATGAGAACCTCTGTGTTTCCAGGACATGTTCCTATTGGAAGAAGTGCTTGCTGATGCCCTTCCACCAGGAGCAGAGCTGCACTTTTCCAAGGCTGGACCCCAGGCTTGGGGAGATGTGGGTTCCTTTTGGCTGCACATCAAAGAGGAGAGCAATTTCCTTTCAGGAGTGAGTACCCACAGAATAGAAGGGGCTTGCTTCCTGCTCATCTGTCCTTATTGCAGTAAGGATTGCCTCTGCAGCTGGCTGCCTTCTGCCACACCTTTCCTTCAGCTGCCTCACCCCTCTCCTGCAACATTTGGCCAGATTTTCAGACTTGCACCTAGCTGTGAGGCTAATGAGAGAAAAATGAAGAATGGCTTAAAGGCCCCAGCTGAAGAGTGAAATAACTCTGCTTATACAGGGGAAAAATATGAAGAGTTGGCTTGAAAAAAAAAAACCTGGGAGATGAAATGAAGATAAACTAGAAAACAGCAAGCTGATGGTAGACTGGATGGTCATTTTTTGTACTTGAAAACTCTTACAAATACCAGTGACCCTTGAAAGATCTCTGATTGATTGGACAACTCTGGCTGAGCGGGGAACACAGCAGCATATTTTTCATATGGACATGTCCTGGAGACAGTCCTGCTAGCACAGGCTCAGGAGCATCTTTGAGAGCTTTTTCCTGATCCTTTTGCATTGCTCTGACATTCTGCAGGCTGCCGAGGGAGGAACAACAAAAATCAAGCCAAGGGAGGTCTGAAAACCTCGCTCTATCAAGTGCAATGTCTGCTGTGAGAGTTGTCAGGAAAGGTTTAGATATTGGCACAGACTTCTCTCCTGGAGGCAGGACAGTCAGGCAACTGAATTCTCCATAAATTTTCCTGTCATTCATCTGCCAGGAGTGTTTTTCAGAAATGCTGCTGTTCCATCCAGGAACTCCCCTTTTGTAATCGAATGATGATTTATTATCCAAGCAATGAAGAAAAATACATTACCTTGGAATTTTTGAATGTGTAATGATATGTAAGCCATAATAATGAATCACTCCTTTCCCTCCCCTTCCTTCCTCATGTATACTTTATAAATAAATTTCCATTTCTGTCCTCTGAAGTTCTCCTTCGTGAGGGGGAATTCCAAGTTAAGGTGTTGGAGAGTTTGAGACACCCGAGTTAAAGAACAAACAAACAAACAGAGCCATGTGCCTTGCAGCTCTCCACTCCCACATTTCCTTACTCTCCCCATGCTGGATCTCTGTGTGAGAGCCATCTCTGGCTGTGACTGTTGGATTAGGCCCTTTTCTGATGCAGAGCTGGGGCAACTGAGAGGTTTATTTAAAAACTTTTATTCCATTTTCAGTCTCATGTGAAGGGTGAGACAATACAGATGTTATAATTCACACCATCACAATCA
>JAYDZK010000002.1:1388693-1401350 GCA_034509185.1 Euphonia xanthogaster
GCCGCGTGTCAGCGGCGGTGCGGGGCCGTGCGGGGAGGGGGCTGCGCTCGCACACTGCGGGGGCGTGCCGGGGGGCCTGGGGACGCGGGGTGTGCGCCTGCGGGGCGGCGGAGGGAGGGGCGGCGAGCGCAGCGAGGGCGCGTCCGTGTGCGTGTGTGTGTGTGCGTGTGCGCGCAGGGCCGAGCGCGTGTGCGAGGGATGCGCGTGTGCGTGTCCAGATGTGCGTGCGTGTGTGCAAGGACTGAATGTGTGTGCAAGGACTGAATGTGTGTGCAAGGGCTGAATGTGTGTGCAAGGGATGTGCGTGTACAGATGTGTGTGTGAGGGATGTGCATGTGTGAGTCCAGATGTGCGTTCATGTCCAGATGTGCGTGCATGTACAGATGTGTGTGTATGTGCAGATGTGCGTTCATGTCCAGATGTGTGTGCAGAGCTGCGTGTCCGTGCAGATGCATGTGCATGCAGGTGTGTGTGCGCATGTGAAGGTGTGCGTGTGCAGCTGCAGGGGCACACGGGCAGGCATGTGCGTGTGCATGTGCGTGTGCAGGTGCGTGTGCATGTGCGTGTGCAGGTGTGTGTGCAGGTGGATGTGCAGGTCTGTGTGCAGGTGCCTGTGCAGGTGTGTGTGCAGGTGGATGTGCAGGTGCGTGTGCATGTGCGTGTGCATGTGCAGGTGCGTGTGCAGGTCTGTGTGCAGGTGCGTGTGCAGGTGTGTGTGCAGGTGCGTGTGCATGCAGTGTGGTGCTGGTGTTTGTGGGGCCTGGAGCTGGCTGTGCTGGGGTCCGTGGTGCATGTGTGGGAATGCACGGGTGCACAGCGGTGCACAGTGTATGCGAGGGGATGCAGGCATGCACTGGGGTGCACTGTGTGAGTGTGTGCATGGCATTGCACATGGGGGTGCAGGAGTGTGTGCTGTGCACGCACAGACACTGCTGGGGATGCGTGAGTGCAAAGACTTGCCTGGGACAGGGTGTGCATGCCCTGGGGCATGTGGGGGCGAATGCGTGTGCAGCCCGGCACATGTGCGCCGCTGCAGCACGCGTGCACCTGCCTGCAGACACTCTGTGCATGCGTGCACCTGCCTGCAGACACTCTGTGCACCCATTCACCTGCCTGCAGACACTCTGTGCACGCGTGCACCTGCCTGCAGACACTCTGTGCACGCGTGCACCTGCCTGCAGACACTCTGCACGCATGCACCTGCCTGCAGACACTCTGTGCACGCGTGCACCACTCCCTGTGTGTGCTTTGCATCTCTCTGTGCATGGCATGCATGTTCACAGGGAGCACCGGGCCCTGTCCCGTGTGTGTGTGCTGCAGGTGTGTCTGTGTTTGCTGCAGGTGTGTCTGTGCATGTCTGTGTGTGCTGCAGGTGTGTCTGTGTGTGTGCTGCAGGTGTGTCTGTGTGTGTCCGTGTGTGTGCTGCAGATGTGTCTGTGTGTGTGCTGCAGGTGTGTCTGTGTGTCTGTGTGTCTGTGTGTCTGTGCATGTCTGTGTGTGTGCTGCAGATGTGTCTGTGTGTCTGTGTGTCTGTGTGTGTCTGTGTGTGTGCTGCAGGTGTGTCTGTGTGTCTGTGTGTGTCCATGTGTGCTGCAGGTGTGTGCAGGGCTGGGCTCACCTGCAGGTGCACACGTGCAGGGTGTGCATGCACAGGGCGTGTGCTGCAGGGCTCAGGGCACCAGTGGGGCATGGGGTGGTGTGACTGCAAACCCTTTCAGGGCAGGTTTTCCCCAAAGCTGTGATGTGTGTGCTCCCTTCCCCAGGGCAGCATGGCCGGGGCTGGGGAGTGAGCTGGGCTGCTGACACCTGTACTGGGCTGCTCCTGGCTTACTACTGAGTTACTGATTGCTTGCTCTGGGGCTACTGCTAGGATGCTACTGGGACATTCTCAGTGATCTCCTGGGGGAGTGGTGGAATGCTGTCGAGGCACAGCTGAGATGCTCTCAGGGTGCTGCTGGGATGCTGCTGAGCTGCCATGAGTTCACTGGGATGTGGACAGGCTACTCTGCAGACTGCAGTAAGGCACTTACAGAGTGGCACTAAGCTACTCTCAGGATACTCTGTGGATGCTACTGGGATGCTGTAAAAGCTCCACTAAGGTGCTATCAGGCTGCTACTAAGATACTTCCAGAGCTGACACTGAGGTACTCATATGGAGGAGCCACTGGAGCAGCTCACACAAGGTTCCTCTCAAGATACATTCAGGGGCTTTCAGTAAGAAAATACCTGGATCACACCACAGTGCCACCAGCACACTGAGGATAACAGCTGGATCCCATTACACTACTGCTAGGATCCTATCAGCACACTCCTTATCTACTACTGCGATACTATCAGGGCATCAGGGTGCTCTGGGGATGCCTCTGACAGAATCAGGATATTTCTGCCTGTGTGGTACAACATCAGGACAATGCTGAGCTCTCAATGCTGAGCTGCTACTAGGATACTCTCAGTGTAGCACAAAGCTACTATCAGGGTGTTGCTGAGATGTTGTCAGGATAACACTGCAAAGTATCACTGGGCTAATTGTAAACGTATTGCTAATGCCAATGAGTATTGCTAATGAGGCACTACTAAGATACTACAGGGTCATTGCTGAGATACAACATCACCAGGATATTATCACGAGGCTCCCAAGGTGCTGTCAGGACAGTAGGATGCTCTCAGATTGAGGTGCAGTTACCTGTAGGATATTTCCAAGATGCTACAAGGGCACTAGAAAAGGTCGTGGTGGGATAATTCTGGGATGCCATCGGGGCAGCACTCCCATTTTTGGGGTACTGGCAGCAGCACATTGCTGATACTTTCAGGCCACTTGCTCAGCAGTGCTGTAGTGTCAGATTAAGGCCTTTTCTGACTCAGAGGTGGCTAAAGCTGATAGGCCAAGAAACGCTTGCAGTGTGTTGTAATTAGGAACTTATTGTAATTAGTTGGCTTCTGGTTGTGATGGCATGAATTATATATAACGTGTGTTATCTCACCCTTCACATGAGACTGAAAGCAGAATAAAAGTTTTTAAAACACCTCTCAGTTACCCTATCTCTGGGTCAGAAAAGGCCATAATCTGAAAATGTGGTATAAGGATACAACTAAGATACTCCCACCTCAGGGAAATGGATAGCAACATGACATTTTGTACATGCTGTCAGGGTAGCACTGAGCTGCTTGGACCACTGTCAGCACTTTGGTACAACCAGTAAATTACCACTCATAGTGCCACAACATCAGAATGTTTCTTCTGAAGGTAGCACATCCTGTTGGGATACTACCAGGATACTACAGAGATACTATTGGTTGTGTAACTGCCCTGGCAGCAGGGTTTGGGTGAGCACGGCAGCAGCAAAGGGAGCGGGGAGCTGGGTGTTGTAAGCTGTTAGTAGGCCGGTGAGGGAGCTGGGAGCTGGGTGTTGTAAGCTGTTAGTAGGCTGGTGAGGGAGCAGGGAGCTGGGTGTTGTAAGCTGTTAGTAGGCTGGTGAGGGAGCTGGGTGTTGTAAGCTGTTAGTAGGCTGGTGAGGGAGCTGGGTGTTGTAAGCTGTTAGTAGCCTGGTGAGGGAGCTGGGTGTTGTAAGCTGTTAATAGCCTGGTGAGGGAGCAGGGAGCTGGGTGTTGTAAGCTGTTAGTAGCCTGGTTTACCTGGAAGGGTCAGCAAGCAGTGCAGCTGGGCAGCTGTCCTGTGCCTGCCATGGCTGGCTCTGCAGCCTGGTTTCAAAGGCTGATTCCAGCACATCCCCTCCAGTCATCCCTCCACTTTTCCTTTTTTTTTCTTTTTTTTTTTTGTTTCAGGTGACAAGAGAGGCCCTGAGTCCCAGTGTGATACAGGATGCAGAGATACAGGGCCTGGCAGGAGAAGGAAACTTTAGTTTTGTGGTTTTTTTTTGGTTTTGCCTTGTTAACAGGGAGAGACTGAGGGGTTATTTGTGCAAGCCCTTTAAAATACATCAGGAGAGAAGATTTCCTTTCTTTTTACAATATGTGGCACTTTTTCCTTTCTTTTTACAATATGAGTGGAACTTTTTCCTTTCTTTTTACAATATGTGGCACTTTTTCCTTTCTTTTTACAATATGTGGCACTTTTCCCTTTCTTTTTACAATATAAGTGGCACTTCCTTAGGTCCTGGTCTGGGAGATGTAACAAGGATCAGCAATGCCCCATTCATGTGAGGAGGCTTGTGCTGTCATCTTGGGAGCATGTTCTGCAGTATGGACCTGCTGAGCCAAGTTTTCATGCCATGTAACCTTTTCCATGCAAGGAAAAGCTTAACACTGTGCTGCAAATCCACACGCAGCAGCTGCCACAGTGAGGAGGTGAGGAGCTCACAGGGGAAGCCTGAAATGAAGGATCAGCCGGACATTTTGGATTAAATCTGAGTCACATTGCAGCAAACCCTTTAAAATACATCAGGAGAGAAGATTTCCTTTCTTTTTACAATAGTTGGGTTGGTTTCCTTGAAAGGTGTGCTGCCTTTCTGAGGGGCAGGAGGCAACATGGGCAGGAGGTGAGCTGTCAGCTCCTCTGGCTGGGATTTCTTATCAGGTGGCACCATGTGTGTTTCCAGCAGCTTTCAGAAGCAGAGGCAATGTTCTGTTGTGGTGTGGCTTTGGCAGGTGCAGTTATCACTGCCATGGACTGTGTCCTCTCATTTATCCTGCTGTTTTCAGCCTCCTCCCACCACCTCACTGATTTTATTTGCTGAAAAAAAGAAAGAGGGCTTTAATTGCACAACTCAGAATGCGCAGGGGTCATGTTCACCTGGAGAATTCCTGCTGGGTCCCACTTCATTTCCATCACCTTTGCCACCCAGAGCTCAGCCTGTGCTCTCCATCCTCACCTTTGGCATGTCGTGCAGCAAGACTACCCCAAAGTGCTCATGAAAAAGCAGGGAAGAAACATCCCTCCACAAGGCAAGGAGAAGTGGGGTGTGTTATTTGCATTTTACTGCAGTCTTTGTGCTCCTGCAGCCCAGCTTGGTCTGCACCATCCAGGGCAGGTGGAGCTACCACCTGAAGAAAATATTGGATAGAGGAGGGAGAGTGTTGTGATGGGGTTGTTTATTTTTTTTCCCTGCTTGAGATTCTGTGGCCTCTTGCTGAAGAAAGGGGCCTGGGAGGGAGGAAATCTTTGGTCTGAGCATGTACTGGATCTTCTTATGCTCTTACAGTCAGTGATGTTGTCCCTTCATGCCTGTGGAGAGATGGGCTCAAACATCTGATTTGCCACTTCCAGGTGATTTCTGCTTCCTGAAGTCACTTCCTTCTCAGGAAGCAAAAATCCCCTTGAAGCAGGGTTTTAACAGGGGTGGTGGAATATCAGTTTTGCAGTAATTCTTCTGCAATTTTGAACTTTGTCCAGCCTCTGTTCTAGGTAGCCAGTCCAAGGCATCCCTGGCACAGTCTGCCCTGGCTCCAGGAGGGCTCTGGTGCTCCTGCCTCCCCATCCCCTCATTCTCCACATTCCCAAAGTCAGGACACTGGAGTGAGTGAGTTTTATCAGCTGCAGCCAGCTGGAAGTCTGGCCACGGTGTAACTCAGACCATTCCATTTTCCCCAGCCCTCCTTCCAGGAATTAGCAGCTGTGAAGCACAGCTATGGGAAGCAGCAAATCTTCCCATCATTTCTGCCTTTTGGAGCCAGGTAACAGTCCAGGTTTCCATCACCACCCTCTCCCCCTCTTTCCTGCTGTCTTTTAGGGACAGCTAACAATAATAGTCCATATTACACATCCTCCTTAAAGCTAGATAACTAATGATTTTCACTGCCAGAATTAGGGAACTGCAATACTCCTCATTTTATATCTGTCTTAAAGGCAGTAACAGCAGTCCTCTAAATTATGTACCTTTCTTCCTTTTTCTCTGTCAGGCAGATATTGTTATATTCATTTTATGTGTCTTTTCTTGGAGCTGTAATAGTTTTCATTGTATTTCCTCAGAGCTTATTATGGTAATGTTCCTACTGCACATCCCAGAATCATAAGTGGGTATTTTTGAGTCATCTCTGCCATATTTTACCTGCCACATTTATTGCAATTTGAGTAATTAAAATAGTGTCCTTAGGTTAAGAGCTCTCAGAAGGGTTGTGCTTTTCCTTTCTGGAGCTCTCCATGGGCTGTCTTGGAGTTGGAAGTGTTCTGTAAAGAGACCTCTGCCTACTCTTGGGCCTGGGAGTGGCTGGTACATTCTGGAATTTAGCTTTACTGATGCCTTGAGAAGGCTGACCTAGAACAGGGGCTGGACAGAGTTAAAGAATAAAGCAGGGATTTATTAAAAGCCTTCAATGGATGCACCTTGGGCAGCACAAGAGCCCAGCCAGGGCTGCACCCAAGATGAACCAAAATGGGCACAAAATGGACACCTGGTCACGGGGTCTCTCACTTTTATAAGTTTTGCTCCATTTGCATTTTGGAGTTAATTGTCCAATTCCAACTCCAGCCCATGCAGTCCCATCCTGCTTGTTTTTCTCTCTTCAGCCCATGTTGTTTGTGCTCTTGATCCTGAAATTTGGATCAGTTGTCCTTGGTCCCCAGCTGGAGCAGGAATTGTTTTGTCTCCCTGCTCTGTGCAGAGCTCACCATGGTCTAATATGAAGCTCAGAGCTACACACTAAAGCAGCACAGAAAATCTGAAAAATCACAGAATCTGAAAATTCACAGAATCTGAAAAATATGAAAGCTGAAACTTAAGGCATCATTACTGCCAAATCACCAGACTGTGGGTGCTGAGAGGGGCTTGGCCTCTCCTGGTTTCAGAAAGCAGGTTGTCCTGCATGTTCATTCCCAGCATTTTGCCAGCTGAAGTGCTGAATTCCCCAGGGGAGCAGACTGCTCCTTCACGGTGCCTAATGCCCTCATTCTTGCTTTGGATTTCAGCCCTCTTTCCTGGCTCACAATATGGAATTTGCTGAGCACAGGCAACCAAGACAAGCTTCACAAACTCAGCTGTGACTCCTTGATTATTTCCTGGGATTTCATTGCTTGCTATTCATTTTTCTTCAGACAGTACAGGAGTCTTCTGTGAGGCCCTGATGGAGCAGAAACAATACTGTGTGTTTTAGGTGATCCTCCTCTTTGCTGCATGCCTACTAGACAGGGTAAAAACCCAGGAGCTGTTCCTCAATTTATGTAAAATAACTCCAAGCAGCAAGACCAACCTGAAAATCTCTTAATAAACTATTCAGTAAATGGATCTGTGTAAATAATACACAGGAATAAATTGGAACTGGTTTGAAAGCAGAGAAGGAGGGCTACATTTGTGGCATGGTTCAGAGATTATAAATTAAATCACACCAATTTTGTCTCCTGTTCCAACTTTTATTAGAGAATCAAAATTCAGATCAGGCTCATAAAAAGAGTTCCTTGTACTGCTCGAATCTCATAAGTGAGTCTGACTTGCAAGAGAACACTCTAAAAAAATTAAACTGCTGCCTGGCCATGATACCAGCAAGAAAAACCTGAAAAGTAAAAAACATTATAAGAAATACTTTGTTTGAATTTTGAGGTGAGATGAAGTAGAAGCTGCTTAGAAAACCAATGTGATGTGGCTCCAGGTTAGGGGCATAACATACAGAGAACTCTTAAACTTCATGGGGAATTAATAAATATAACTGAAGAGGGTAATTTCAGGAGTGTAGCTGTAGAAGTTGATGCAAACCTGTGAATAACATTGCACCCAAAACTGTGTTATTAAAATTTCCACCTTATTGCCTGGCATGGACATGAACCACAGAAGAAATCAGTCAGAGGTAGAAAGGTCTAATCAGGACAAGCCAGTGAAAATGGAGGGCATTCTGCAACTTGGAAAGAAGCTGCAAAGTTCATTGCCCTGCATTTAGGAGAAGGGCTTCCAGCAAAGCTGTTCTAAGTGAAGTTACCTTCAGCTTAGATGAGAAAAATATGCTGGCCATATTTTTTCATATAAAAGAAAATTGAATTCGTAGCCAGAATAAAGAGAGAAAAAAAATATTATTGGAATCTAGTGTGATTGTGAAATTCCCTCTGTGGTAATCTGATCTGCAGCCCATCAAGCCAGAGGAGGCTTCATCTGTCATTGCCTGGCAAGGAGAATTTCTAAAGAAGAATACATGGCCAGTGCAGCCTTTGCCAGGTGTGGAGGGTGGTGGGCACTGGAAGGGCACCAGGCTGCATCCTGACTTTGCTGAATTTATCAAACTGAGGTTGATATTAATGTGATTTTAATGTGATTTCTGCCACAGAGTTTTGCACAGCCCATCACAGGCTGGTTTTAGGCTCCCTGGAAACCATGAGTTCACCCACACCTGTGGCCCCAAGATCAGAACCAGATAAACAGGTTCCCTGTCCCAAAGATGGAACCTTTGAGGTGACACTGACACAAGTCCCTGCCTGGTACTTGCCTTGTTGCACTGAATAAGTTAAAAGAAAGATTTCTACCTACTTGCTAATATCAGAAAAAATTTAAGCTAGCTATTCTGGGTGTCTAACAAGCTCTGCCTGTCTCAGATAGCAACATTTCAGCACAGGCAGCTGTAATAAAAGCCAAGGAATTTATTGAGGAGGAGCCGAAGAAGTCAAATTCTGATAATGGAAATTAATTTATATTGAGGTCGTTTTTCCATTTGTTTCAAACAAGGCCCTACCTCTCAATTATTCCTTTATAAACCTGATAGGTTTTTACAGATTTAATGTGTTCAAGGTAGCTTATGCTTTTAAAGAGATCAGCTTTCAGTGATCTGCAAACACTTACCTTATGGTGGAGGTGGTACTAAACAAAGAAGAGTTACATAAATGCCATGGAGCAGAGGCTTCATGTGGTAGGAATATTAAAAATAGCTCATCAGTGCTCACAGGGGCTGATTTCAGTAAAGCAGGCTATGTTTTCCATGCCTTTATGCATGACTTCAACTAGAAAACCATTGCAGAATTGAGAAGTATCTGAATATCCAAAGCACAGTGCCCCTTGGCAGAACTCATGAGAAAACAAGAGGGCTGAAGAGGGGAAACACATTTAATATTCATATATTAATTGACTGTAAAGTCAGTACATTCTGTTGCCTTTTTTTTTGCTTAGTCTTTAGTTAAGTGTGACTGTTTTGTGTCTGATTTTCATCAAGCTCCAGTGAAGCAGCACACAGAAGGGAAAATTCCTGAACAGAAATGTCCCCAGTGAAAATTGGACTGGGCTGATCCATGGATTGGGGCTTTCTGTGTTCAGAGGGGGCCCAGCTTTGAACTGCTGGATCCAGATTCTGTAAGGATTCAGGGAGGGTCTTGAAGTCAGATTCCTTAATTCTGCTTTCCAGTTTTCTGTGAATCCCCACCAAATCTCTTCCTGCTCTTTTAGCCTGGCTTCAGACACACAATTTGTCTCTGGAGGGGAGAGTCTGTCATTCTTTCCACAGTAACTTTTGAAGCTGTTTATTCTAACCTTTGACAAGAGATCAGAAGTCTCAAAAGACAGTATTTCCATGAACATAATGAATATAAACAGCTGGATAAAGCAGGAAGAGCATAAAACTCTTTGCCCACTACAAATGAAGAGGTTACAGTGGACTCTTCCTCGTAGCCATCCAGAAGTTGGGAACCAGAAGAAAACCTCAGGAGAGAGAATTTTGCTTCTTAGGTTTCAAAAAACTAATCACAAAACATGGAGCCATGGGGTTTTAGGCTTTTAGTGTGAGATTTTCTCTTACTTGGGACTAGCAAACTGGATTTGCTGTGGTGGGATTCAACCTTATTACCTCTGAAAATTAACTTACATACTCAACCCACTTCTTCAAACACACACCTGACCCCTGATTCACAAAGCATGCAAGAGTGATTGCAACCAGATTGTACTCCTGGAAAAAAGTGAAGTCATTGAGTGAAGAATTATGGGTTTAGTTTTTCTAAGTTTTTTTTCCTATTTTATTCTAATTAACTTTGAGGAAGAGAACAAAGAATGTGATCTCTCAGAGAGTTTCACTCCTCTTCAGAGAAAAGGAAAGAAACCCCAAGCAAATAAAAAAATCTTGATTATTTCAAATAATTAATTCAATTTTTGGGGGTTGTCAGGATGTTTGAATCCCATCAATTACTTCCATGCAACAGGAATTCACCTGTGTTTATATTCACAAAGGCCTTGGAACCCGTGCAGGAAACTAATTTTTCTTAATCTCACTTGCAGTAGGGAAATGAAAGGAAGAGCTGCTTTAACAGGAAACCTCTGATAAGATTGGAGTGCCTAAAAGATTCCCCAGGTGCTTTCCTGGGAGGATTTCTGGCTCTCTCCTCCTGACAGCAAACCCTGGGTGTGATTTTCCAGCCTTCTGCAGGCATCTCTGAACCAAACTGCACTGGGCAGGTGTCAGTAGATGGTTGGCTCACGTTGAATGTACCAGCAGAAGCTGGCAATTCTATTAATTCTATTATTAATTCTATTAATTCTATTAATTTTGAAGTGTTTGTAGTGGTTTGATCTTGATCACTGCCTGGAGATGAGAAAGGATTAAAGGAATAGCTGTGGGGCCAGTTTTTCAAGCTGGGTTTCAGGAAAAGGTTCTCCCTCCATTGTATAGGTCCAGCAACCTAAAAAAAAAAGGCTGAATTCCTGCAAGGGGAAATATTTCCAGATCAATGTTGCAATGGAAAATAGATTGTCAAGATGCACCAGATGAGGCATGGTAAATTTAGGATTTCAGAAGATAGGGAGTGAAGAGAGTAATTTGCTTCTGGATATTCCATGAGCAATAGGGAGAAAGGAGCTTTTTTTCTAGGCTTGCAGAGTTTAGGCATGGTAAATTTAGGATTTCAGAAGATAGGGAGTGAAGAGAGTAATTTGCTTCTGGATATTCCATGAGCAATAAGGAGAAGCAAGCTTTTTTCCTAGGGTTGCAGAGTTTTCCATACTGCAGATTGTTGAACATGCACCATGGTAAAGCTGGGCTTTGAGGAAGAAAGTTATTGAAAACCAATTTTTCAATAATTTTTTTTTGCTGACCTTAAAAGCTAAGCTGGAAGTGGCATTCACCTGGTGTCAGGGGTTAGAGACAGGATATCCAAAGGAAATAAGGTCTTTTTCTCCATAAATAAATCCATGGATCTCCATGGGGAGGCTCTTGTATATATAAACCCATGTATTTCAAACCTAGAGGAATATACATTTATGGGTATGCATTCACCCTTTGTAACTGCAGTGAGAGGGACCATTCTGGCTGTTAGGTCAGAGCCTGGTTATCATGGTGCATCTGGAGGGGAGGATCAAGGGTAGAGTTCACCCTCTGGAAAGACACAAGGAGGGTTTCCAGTCATGCTTGTGCTGCCAATAACGTGAAAAATGTGGAAGTGAATGTCTTCTTGGGAATTGATGTAGACATTCTGCCACACCATACTGTCACCCTGTGCCCCCCATCCTGCTCCCATCCACAGCACACTAAAAACCCCAAACCCTCAATTTCTCACCCACCCACACTGCTCTCTGTAATCCATTTCACACTTTGGTGGGTTCCAGAACTCCAGGAAACTTTCTCCATGAGTGAGGGTCAGAGTCAGAGCTCCCCTGGGGGTCAGGGCACCCCAGAGCAGGCAGGGAAATATTCCCAGTGGAGCCCTGGGTTTGCACATGGAATGAAGGGCCTGATGCTTCTCATCCTCCCAACACAAAGGTGCTCCCCTGGGACAGAGTTTAATCCCCATTTCAAATCTCCAGCAGTGTCAGTGTGGGAAGCAGCTTCAGTTGGGACTCTGTTGTAGGAGAGGATTCTCTGTGTGTCCAGCAAATCCAGCATATCCAGAGCATCCTGGCTGCCTGCAGTGCACACTTCCCTCTCACTCTTAAAAAAATGCAGCCCACTCCTAAAACTTCCCCTGCTAATTGCTGACACAACCAGAATAATGCAGTCATAAAGAGAGAATTTTACTGTTGCGTGGGGAATTATTTAGAGTAGAGAAGTATGTGAATGCTGAATTCTCTGAATGATTTCTGTGTGAATTTCACATTTAACTTATGGTAAGTACCTTGATAAAAGCCCTGAGAGAATAATTCCATCTTGTAACTTTTCCATGATTGCTATTGTATGGGTTATCAATCTTACACTTTACATTTAGATATGCTAAATAGGGCTTTTCTTCCATTAATAATCAGAAAATTTCCCTTTTTTTGTGTACTTTTCAGAATTAAAATCAGTATCAACATTATTTGGCTATCTGTTTGGACAGGGAGTTTCAATGATGAGAGAAAGAAAGTTAATTTCATTTTTAGATGAAGATTACTGGGTGGAGAACAGTCACACAAAGGAGAATTTATAAGATGACTCCTCTCTAGCAGGTTCATGAGCAGTCTGAAATGACTAAAATTCCTTTATTTTTGCAGAAAATAGTTTTACAAGCTCCTCCCTGCCTTAAAACTAACATGCTTATTCTGTAGAACTCTAAGATGTGGGCTGCCAGGGTGAGCATGTTTGGCAGGCTCTCAGAGCCCTGGGGTGAATGGGGCTGGCAGCAGTTTGCAGCCCCCAAATGGAAGCTGCAATTCTGCAATTCTCCCTTAATTTGGAGCCATTCTTTCCTGTGTCAGTTTTCTTCTTTCAGGTTATTCAAATTCTTCCAGTGTTTTCCACAGAAGGTTTTTGTTTGTTTTTTTGTGGTTTTTGGGGGGTGTTTTTTGTTTTGTTTTGTTTTGTTTTGTTTTGTTTTGTTTTGTTTTGTTTTGT
>JAYDZK010000002.1:1412105-1428976 GCA_034509185.1 Euphonia xanthogaster
GGGAATGCTCCAGGATTCCAGCTCTGAGAATTGTGCAGGGAATGCTCCAGGATTCCAGCTCTGGGAACTGTGCAGGGAATGCTCCAGGATTCCAGCTCTGAGAATTGTGCAGGGAATGCTCCAGGATTCCAGCTCTGAGAATTGTGCAGGGAATGCTCCAGGACTCCAGCTCTGGGAATTGTGCAGGGAATGCTCCAGGATTCCAGCTCTGGGAACTGTGCAGGGAATGCTCCAGGATTCCAGCTCTCAGAACCGTGTGTGTGTCTGCAATGACCTTTCCAGGCTGCTGGGGAGAAAACGTTGAGGCCATTTGTGAAACAAAGAGCTGCAATCCAGGGAGAGTGGAGTGTTTTAAATGTGCCTCCAAGAGCCACATGAGCTTTGGGGGTTTCTAGGTAAATTCAGAATGCCTTCCAGAGGCCTGGCAACGGGGACAATGCCAGCAAGGCAGACTGGGGACACTGGCACCAGCTGTGTGCCAGATCCCATGGGAATCAACCTGTGGCAATGGCAGGGATTGCCCAGTTAAATCTCACAGGTCTGTGTGTGAGTGGTGGGTTTGAAAGGAGCCCCAGAGTGGGGGGATTTCTGAGATTTCTGAGGGCTCTGGCAGCTCCTGGAGAGGGAATCTTTTCATTCACTCTGAGAGCATGGCAAGCATCTCCAGTGTGTTTTCCAGCTTGATTTAAGGGTGCAGCTGCCAAAGGCAGAGCCAGCCCTGGGGCTGGGTGTGAGATGAAGGCGTGCAGGAGTGGGGTGCACACCCAGAGGCTGCCTGCTGGCATCTGTGGTGCTTGGGGTTAGATTTTATGCATGCACTGAATTCTGTGGCTAAATACACACAGGCATCCTTGCCCCACACCATCCTCTACCCCCTCCAGCAAAGAAGCTGGGCAGATAAATCACCCCAGCTGAGCCCAGCTGTGGGGGAATGAGCTGCAGCTGGACACCCAGTGAGTGAGCTGGGGCACAGGCACCAACGCCTTACGGGCCTTGGTTTGGTTTAAAAGGAATGAAAAGCTCAGAATTGCACAAGCCTGGGGTTGCTGGGGTGGGGTGTGTGTGGCTGCCCCAGGTCAGGGCTCTCCATGGACAGAGGGACTCTGTGGCAACACCCAAGCCACCTTCCAAGAGATCTCACTTGTGCACAGAGGCTTTGTTTCATATTTTATTGAATTTCATTTATATTAAATTAAAAATATATTTCTGACAGATTCATGTAACAAAAAGGCAGAACAGTTTTCAAATTGTTCAGCTGGGATGAGCGTGGGTTGATGCAAGGTGGGTCTCAGTCTACATTTGCCTGAACAAACAGATAAAGCTCTACCCCAAGGACCATGAGGAGAAACTCTGGGCTGCACACGGGAGTGGGGAATAGAACCACACAAAGAGAAGATCCACAGGTTTCTTCCCAGCTTCCAAACAAGACAAAAGGGAAGGGAAAGGAAAGGAAAAAAAAATAAAAACAAAAGAAAAAACCCGAGAAACCATGAAAAGAAGGGAAATTATGCTAAAATATGTACCTAATATTAACCCAGGTCAGTAAGTATTGTAACAGTGTATAATTCCCAACAGCTAAAATATGAGAAAGGAAAGGTTAAAGGAACATTACGGCACACACGACTGGCATACCCTACTGTGTAAGCAAGTGCAGAAAGTCTGAACACACCACAACAGTGCTAAAACACAGAATCACACAGAATGCTGAAAATGGTACCTCTAACCAAAACCAGAGGGTGGGGAGGGACAGAAAGGAAAGGGGAGGAGTGGCTTAAATCACAAGCAAATTACCTATATACAAATCAACCCTAAGGACAATTATGTTCCAAACAATGGTGTCCACAAGGAAAATAAAAGCAACATTATCCTTATTTACAAATGCAACTAGCTGTGTCTTTACCAAGCTATAAAAATACTATTCACATTTTCAAAGTAACATACAGTAGGTATTGAATTTCTTTTTATTTTTGTTTCAGAAAGGCAGCTAACTCTGAATGCATCACTTTGCAAGAAATGAGTGTCTTCCCCAACTTGCTGACACTTCTCTTCTTCTGAAGGTACTTCATAAGGCAGAAGTATTGTTGTTTGATGTGGTGGCTCTTCCAGAATGTGGGGGACTGACAGACACCCAGACCACCCCACCTGTGTGTGCTGCTGGGCCATGCTGGCACCAGGAGCTCAGGGCTGCCCCAGTGTCACCTGCCAGGTGGGAGCCTTTGATTCCAAGGGGACAGGAATGTCATTCCCCAGGCCTGAATTGGAGCCTCATCTGAAAAGTCAGTGGTTCCAGACCACCAGGTCAGGAAATGGAATTTGGCTATCTCTGTTCTTAGAAAGGGACTTCCCCTCAGTTTCCCTTCCCTGTACAAGGACTGATGCCTATTTAGCAATTCCAGCTTACAACATTGGGGAAGCAGCAAAAACTGGGCAAAAGAAGGGATTAAAACCATGGTGAATAATGCATCGAATGGGTGCCGATTCCCACCTTTAAAATCCTATAAAAAATTCCCAGTTTTCTCCTTCACCTGCATTTCCCTCTTGCACCATAAGTACCCCCACAAGCAGCCAGCACCTACCCCCCCATCCCAAATCCAGAGGAACAGTGATTTCATGCATTCAAAGTTAGCTACCCCCTGCACAGCTGCTCAGTTAATAATCGACCCATTTAACAGCAGGACCAGTTTATGCTACATATGTCAGAGTGCCTCACCTGGAAAGAACAGCACACATATCTACACTTAGAAAATACCAGTCACAGTTCCCTCCTGTGCTTATCCCAAAAGGGTTCAGAGTGCTATGGACAATGCAGTGTTTCCCCCCTAGGAGAGCTCAAAGGTTGGGCTGGGGTCCAAGCTGCTGGCAAAGGGTGCTTGGTGACAGCCCCTGTGGCTCTGCTCACACCTGAGGCAGCAGCCTGAGGGTGCTGGGCAGGATGCACCTTCCCAGCAGCTGAAGGGCTCACCCACAGCACTGCTGGAAGGTGATTTCATGGCTTTATTTAGTGGTGAGGGGAGAAGAACTGGGACAGAGCTACTCACGCTGCCTTACGAAACTCCCCTTGAAACCCCTCTCTGCCAAGGTCCACTGAGCTCACTTCTAAAATTAAATTTTAAAAAAAGGGGGGAAATTACCCAGCTTTGGCTCCTCTTGTTTCCTATTGGGATGTTCCCCCTCACACCTTGTCCTGTATTGCTGCCACACACCCCAGCTGGAGGGGCAGAAGGTGCCCCCCTGGCTCTGTTAGGAGATGACACTGGCTACACTTCAATCCCCACTGAGTCCCACCACCATCAGCCAGACCTGAAAAACCACAAAGTTCCCTAAAAAGTGCCCTGCATGGTCCAGACTTACAGGGAGACCCCAGCCATCACTGCAGCACCACCACCAGCCTCAGCCTCACCTGCCTGTGGTTTCCTCAAGAGCAAGGAGACTACCACTGGAACAATCCACTACTCCACACAGTAGTGCAGCAAAACTGTGCTAAAATAACATTAGAGCTAACATGGAAACATGATTTTTGGACATTTTAGAGTGGTGCTTCTAACCACAGAGCTTTATTTTTGTTTTTTGTTCCCAGTCTGAAAGCCCCAGTTGTAACAGTGACCTTTCCCACCTTTATAACTAATGGGATAAAATAAAAAAGAGGGAATCCTGCACACACAGTGGTGCTTCCCTGAGGCTCCTCTGTGGGACACCTGCAGCTCCCTGCTCTCTGGGCTGGTTCACCAGCAGCCTCAGCACCACACTGGCCTGTCTGCTGGGCAAGGGGTGACTGGCACAGCATGGAACTCAAGGGCCAGTTTTGGCAACTGCAACTCAAACCAGAAGCTCAGAAAATAGTAAAAGAACAAATAAATAGAGAAGCTGCAGTGTGTGGAGCTCTCCCTCATCCTGAATCACTGTGTTCATTGAGCCTCTGCCTGTCCTCTGCTGTCCCAGACCCCACTAACATGGCTCTGCATGCCAGGCAGAGCCCAAGCTCCTCTTCCAGCTTTCCTGCTGCCCCACCTGCAGGAACCTCTGCATTTCCATGCTACTTAATATATTATAGCACACCCACTATCAACAAAGAAAATTAATAAATAATTCAAGCCTTGTAAGAAGTAAAATGTTAAATTGTTAAACCCCACCAGTATTTACATTTGGATTCCTCCGTGGGCTTGCTTCTAACAGGAGCACTACTTCATTACCAGAGGAACAAACAGCCTCACCCTGTGAGAGCAGCTCCATCCCAGTGCCTGCCTCTGCCCCAGCAGCCTCTGAGGTCAGCCCTGAATTCAGCTCAGCCAGCATTTCATTTTCTGTTTTTTCTCCATTAGGAGTTACTCTATTACCAGACCTGTTCAGGGACAAATCAACGTTTCTCCACCTGCCCCTGGTCCTGCTGAAAGGGGACACCCACCTTGCTGTGCTGCTCTGGGTCCCCAGGCAGCATCATCCCAGCCTGGCAGACCGTGCACCCTGGGAGCTCTGCTGGGGCAAACCTTCCCTGGAGCAGCCAGCCAGGGCCTCGTGCCACCCCCTGTGTGTGCCCTGTGCCCTGAGGAGCTGCCAGGGGCACCAGGAGAGGCCCCCCATGCAGACTGTCCCATGACAGAGGTCACATCACCACAAACCACCTTGGGAACACTTGACCCAAATCTCCTTTTACCAGCTCAAAGACCTGCACCTGTTTTGTTGCTGCTTTCAGAACCTTCAGCTTCATACTTGATGCACACCTGGACAACACCTGGTGCACCAACAGCTGAACCAGCCTTGTGATCACAGCTTGTTTTCCATCTCCAAGGGAAACGACCAAGCCAGGTTGAACATCTCCTCACACCTTTGTCAAGCTGACCTACTAAGCTTCAGGTAGCTTTTGCTTGTTTCTTACTCCCTTCCCCTGCTTCCCTAGGATTAAAGGTGGCAAGCTGTTGGAATGGCAGGAATTTAGAGGAGGGTGATGCCATTTCCAGAGCACTGGTTGTTGCTGGTTTTGTTGCCAGGCTAGGTCACCCCAAAGATCTCAGCCCTAACAGAGCTGAAGCCCATAAACTGAAATTCTGTTGCATCACCCAAGACTGCCATCCACCAGGGATTGTTTCATCCCTTTAAAAGCCTTGATGGAGATAGGCAGATCTCCAAAGGCTCCTTGAGATGTTTGGTGGGAAGCAGGCTCAAAAATGCTCTTACACACACAGTGCTGGTGTGCCAGGAGCAAGCCTTGGTGCCTTGTGCCTCGTTTCCCACCAGCTCCATCTGCCCCAGATCACTAAAAACACCCAGAACTCTGGTTTGAAGGACATCTCCAAAGAGGAGCAGGTCAGGGGGTGTCTACCTAAAAACTGAGGTTGATAAAAGCAGAACTAAGTGCAAGGAGACTGACTCATACTTATTTACATTTTTGACAGAAAGCTCTGCAAATCATGCACGTTTTGACTTCCCAAACCTCGTGTGCACTGTCTTCTGTGCCAGAGTAATCTTCCTTTTAGAAAAATGGTATTCTGTACTGTGCTGCAAGCCAGAGCAGGACATTTGCCTCCCCTGATCCTTTCCAGGGCTTGCTCTGCTGTCCTTCGGAGAGCAGCAGGAAGAGCTGGTGCTCTCTCTCTGTATTCTCTGGAGCAGTCACTGCATCGGCCTCTCAGGAGTGGCAGACATTGTCCCAAAGACTTGATTTGCTTCATTTTGGCATTTCCACAGTCATCCTTTACAAATAATTTATATTTCTTTTTTAATTTAAAATTATTATTTTGTATTTTTGCTGGTCACTTCCATATTGCTTCATTCAAAATCCAGAAAACAGTTCAAATAAAATCAGAGGTTAAGTGCAAACTAACTTTCCAGTGAACCGCTATGTGCGTTTCCTCCAGTCCAGTGTCTGTCTTCCAGTTTAAAGGACCCTCCCCACCCCACCCCACAGAAAATCAAACTCTTCAGTTCTCTGTCTTGTCTCCAGTGTTGCCTGACAGCATCCCCAGCTCCCTTGATGACCATGAAGAAGAAAAAGAGGGAAGAATTAGTGACAATCTTTTGAAGCGTTTATAGTCGGCAGGTATAAAACAGGAAAGCAAAGCTTCTGGCGTACAAATCTTCATTTCTTGGCCTGGTTTTTAGCTTCAGATGAACATATTGGAGGTGTGGTTTTGTTACTCTCTCCTGGAAGGTATTTTGTGTTTAGAGTGATTGTTGTGTTGGCACACATACAAAAGTGGTCACGTCAGGTGCCAGTTCTGAGCAGGAGTCTCTGTGGCTGGGAATTGGCACAAAATCCTGGTGTGGCTCAGAAGAGGGGCTTAGCTGTATGTGGGAGTCACATCATCATTTCTTGAAAAGCCACAATGAAGATCTGAATGTTTTTGAAAAGCTATGTTAGCCATTTTCAGTTGCTGGGATAGAAAGTGTTAGAGAAAGAAATTGGATTCTCAATCTCAATTACTACGCTATCACACGGGATATAAAAATTGTCCATTTTTCACCCTGATGGAAATTGCATGGAGATTTCCAGGAATGCTGTACAGACTCTCATCAGTTCCTGCTGGAAGAATCAGCCTTTCTGTGGCTTTCCCTACAGTTGAATCACTGAGAACAAGCTTGACAGCAGCACTGCCACTGGCCTTTCCTGGTGCCACCTGGCTTCTCTGGGCATCCGACCCCTTCGTCTGCCAAAAGAGGCAAAGGCCAGGTTGTACACTCCTCCTTTCAGTCTCTGTCCTTCCTTCCTTCCAGGCTCCCAACCCACTCTGCAACCGACTCCAAGACATCCTTTCACTTCGAAATATCAAAAATGAGTGAACTGGCAAGAAGAGGAAGCTCATGGGGGAAAGAGAGGGAGGGAGGAGGGGAGAAAGGGGCAGCGAGAGTGAGGCAGCTGGAAGGGGTTGCCTTTCCACTTGAGTGAGAGCACAGCCACTACACCACGGTGTTCCTGTGTCTGTAGGGCGGCGGGGGCAGCACAGTGCCAGGCTTCAGGGAGAACTCGGAGAGGTATTCGGGATTCTCTGCCACTATGGGCCGGATCCGTCCGTTCTGTTTGTAAAAGTATTTTGTGCTGTACTCTTGCAGGTAGTCCGGGTGCTGGAGGCTGCTCCGTGGGGGCAGGCTGTGGTTCCAGTAGTCTGGGTTGTCAAAGGCCTTCTTGGCTTTGTCTGGCAAATTGTTCTTCAGGTACTCGGCGTTCTCCAAGGTGTTGAGGTACAAGGGCTCGTTGACGTACTCGTCCTCTGCTCTGGGCTGCCCGTTGGGAGCACTGTGGTACTCAGGGTTGTCCACAGCTTGGAGGTCTCCGTTCTTACGGCGGGAAACAAACGGGTTCTCTTCCACTGGGTTTAGGTAATCTGAGGAAAAAATAAAAAAAAAATAAATAACTCAGCCTAGAGTGGTAGTAATCCATGCATGTAGAAGCACTTGGACTAGAGCACCCTCCACCTCAGCCAAGAACTCCAGATGGGATCAGGAGGCAACGATGTTGAACACTTGTGAAAAATGAAGTATTTACAAGCTCAACAGACAATGTGGGAAGACTGACAGCAGCACTGCCACTGGCCTTTCCTGGTGCCACCTGGCTTCTCTGGGCATCCGACCCCTTCGTCTGCCAAAAGTGGCAAAGGCCAGGTTGTACACTCCTCCTTTCAGTCTCTGTCCTTCCTTCCTTCCTTCCAGGCTCCCAACCCACTCTGCAACCAACTCCAAGACATTCTTTCACTTAGAAATATCAAAAATATTTCAGTATTTTTATCAAACACACTGGCCAACTAAGCTACAGCTCTTGCTGAGCCACAGCCCATGTGCTCCCCTGGACTTCCTCTCACTGTATGATCGACAGACCCAAAC
This sequence comes from Euphonia xanthogaster, assembly GCA_034509185.1. Taxonomy (NCBI): domain Eukaryota; kingdom Metazoa; phylum Chordata; class Aves; order Passeriformes; family Fringillidae; genus Euphonia; species Euphonia xanthogaster. The sequence goes on from JAYDZK010000002.1 coordinate 1,419,918, forward strand.
ACACGGAATGACTTCTGCCTCTGCAACCTTGGATCTGTTAGCCAACCCTCTGCTCTGCACTCCTTCCATCCTGAAAACTCCACAGGAATCTTAGTTAGGCTCTCTGCACAAAGCCTATCCCCAAGGGCTAACTTTTAAGACAGCTTCATTTCTAACAGAACAATTTGCCTGATTAAAAACCTTCCATCCCTGAAGGACAAAGGGCCTTGAAGCATTATGACAAAAAGGATGTACAAATGAGCCCTGGAAAGGGAACAAGAGAGCCTTAGATCAGCTGCAAAACGGGACCTGGGGCAGGCTACAGTTGCCTCAGATCACTTGCTGTGGATTAACACCCCGTGTCCAGCAGCACTGTGCTGCTCAGGGGCTCTGCACACACCTCCACGGGGAGTCCTGGTGCAAGGGTCACCTGGTTTCATCCAGAATGGGGCCAAAACTATTAAAGGCAAAAGTCCAAGGCCCAGTGAACACCTTTGAACCTGCAGCTGTCACTGAATATGAGGTGAAAAGTGGGAACATTTGGTTTTTTTAGTGCTGACAGCCAAGCAGTGCTTTGGTTTGAACCCTGCAGCTGGCATGGAGCACACAGTGTGTGACCACACCGTGACAGCCCTGAGTCTGTGCCCAGGGGGTCAGGAAGGAGTTTCTTTCTCTCCTGAGCTGTTGCTGCCACATCCCTGAGGGCTCAGGTGGCTGCTGCAGGACTCTGAGGATCCCCAGGGTGCACCTGTATGTGTACATAAATGTGGGTTCACACTGAAAGTAAATCACTGCTAGGGAGACTCCCCCAACTGCTCCTGCCATGGGTCAAGCCCCAGGGCTCCCTCCATTCCTCCATCCTGTAGCACAAAGGACAAGTGGCTTCCAAATTCTCAACAAACACATAACTGACATTTGCATTTATTAATTTCTTTAAAGCTAATGCAAAGCTTTGGAAGCAAATTAATAATGACACACCCCCTTACATTGAAATGACTGCTGCCATTATTGAAAGAGGAAGAAATGAATGAGGGCAAACTGGGAAGTGCAGCACGCTGAGCAGGCACAGATTTAGGCAATCTTCCCCTTGCAGTGATGCTCTCTTTAAAGCACGTCTTGTTCTTTCAATCCTAGACTTCTCTTGGGTATAAAATGCCAGCTGTGTGTATCAGTGCTGTGATGGGTTCAACATGACATTTACCAAGCACAATGCCAAGAATAAGAAGATCAATAAACAAAGCAAAGTTGGGACTATGGCTGGCTGAAGATAGATCCTTTCCTTGGAAATAACTGAAGATTTGTGTTTGGCTAAGAAGGAGACTTGGCTTTTTTTTTTCATTCCTCTTGTTATTTCTTAAAAAAAAACAACAAAAAAAAGCAAAAGGGGGACTTACCAGCTTTGACATACTGGCACATTGAGCATTTCAAAGTAGAAAATAAAGGAGAGAAAACCAAATCCCCGTGTAAAGGAATGTTACCCCAGTCAGAATGCTTCGACCTGATAGATAACTAAATAAAGCCATTTTTGATGAAAAGCTGCTGATGGAAAAAGAAACGCAGCCAGGCTAGACCAGGAAAGGGAACACTGTACCTGTTTTAGCTTTGTCTCTCATGGGTGTCATGTACCCATCCTCATCCAGCTCTCCCCGCGCGACGCGCTCGGGAATGAAGACGGTGGGGTCGGCGCTGTACCTCTGCGTGCTGCTGTCCTCCTTGGCCAGGGCTGCCACCTGTTTCTGCATCGTGCCATTGCAGCAAGAGTCTTCAAAGATCTCTGCTGTGGCCCCTTGAGCAGCTGGGGCTTCGGGAATGATGCAGCCCGGAGCCCTGTATGGCATTGGCACCTCGGCAGTGTAGCCGCCGTCCCGGTACCCAAACTGGTTCTGTTGGAAGAGGGAACACACGGCATGGGAAAGGAGGCTCCTGAGGGGAGAAGCTTCAACAGCAAATCATCAGGTCATGGCTGAGCCTCCTGTGCTTGCCCTGCCCATCCTGAGCTTCCAGGCTTCCACAAAGCATCCATCTGCCCAGCAGTGCTCAGTAGGGTAGAAATGGGGCAGGAAAACTTGTCTGCTACTGAGCTGCACACACACAGCTGCCAGAGGTGAAGGTGCTGGAATGGGGCAGGAAAACTTGTCTGCTACTGAGCTGCACACACAGAGCTGCCAGAGGTGAAGGTGCTGCTCCCTCTTCTATTACTCTGGCAGCCTCCCCTGATTTCTGATCAGAGCCCTTTAAACCTCTTGTTTGGGAAATCTCCTCCTGCCTAGGGACAGAAACCAGGATCCTCTCTGTTCATTCTGGGGTGATGCTTTGATCCCTGTGGTGGGAATCATGGGGTCACCCACACCAGGTGTCATTCCATCAGGGAGTGCATTCCAGGCTGCTGACCTGTGTTTGTATTGGCACCTCAAGGCTTTAACTCAACCTGCCATTTTGCTTGTCAGCACAGGCATGCAAGGAACTTTCAACATCCAAACTGCCTTCTAGGATTAATTTAGTCTGGAGTTTGAACAGCAAATGGCACACATCACAAACAAAATCTTGGCATGGGAAACAACATACCCATACACAGCACAGAGTATTTCCTGTGCTGTTGCTGGAAAATGCCAGATATCAACCATATATTTTCAGTCTAACACTTCATCAAGTAGAGAAGTCAAAGATGACAACCCCACCCATGAGAATGATCTCTTAAGAGGTGCCCAATTTGGGCACAAAACTCAGCATCCAGCTACACTGGCAGGGAAGGCAGGGGAAATGCTTTTCTGCAGCCTCCTCTCTTTGAGCCTGACACCCAGGCTGGAAATAAAAGCATTCTGCTGCATGGCACCAAAGGCTTGGAAACCCAGCTGTTCCCTGGAGCTCAGAAAGCTGCATCCACCCTCCACCCTACCTTCAGAGGGGCTGGCAAAGGGATTTCAGCTGGCCCAATTTGCACTTTGATCTAAGCATGACACAGGAATGGAGAGGCAAGGATTCCCTTTGCCTTTCAGTCTGTGCTAATGCATCTGAGTGTCAAACAGAGAGCAGAGCAGGAACACAGACAGCTGGCACTGCCTGTCTCTTCCTGGCCATCTCCTTGCCTCCCCCATCCTTCCTGTCACCCAGGACTGGCTTTCTGTCACTCTCTTCTTTAATACACTCCCCAAGACACTTTTCAGTAAATGGCACCTTTTAGCACCGAGCCAATTCCCCACGATTTGAGAGGGATGAGGCACCATTTCCCTCCTGTTCCAACAATTCCCTGTGGGACACAGGGGTCAGCACTGCTCCTGCTCCTCTGCTGGCCAAAACACAGGACCAGCAGCATCTCCTTTTCTGTACAAACCTCAAGCTTCCAATCCCAAAGCAGGGAAAGGATGGAGAAGAAGACCAAAACCAAAACACACTCATGATTTTTTTGATTGTGACATGGAAGACAAAAAAAAAAAAATAAAAAGAAAAAAAAAAGAAAGGCACAAAAGAAAGTTGATGAGCGATGCTGGGAGCAGCAGCAGCCCCCTCCTAGTGCATGCTGCACTGCCATCTTCCCCAGCCTTTTTTATACAGTAATCAAAGGATATTCTGAGCCTCTCAAAATGCCATCAACCCTCATTGAGAATGAAATAGAGCACATCTCCATCGAAGCCTTTACAGCAGTAATCATTGCCACATGCTGGCCTGAACAGGGAGCTTTTACAGACAAAGATGAGTTTTAAAAATAAAATAAAAAAGCCTTCCTAAAATCTGAATAGAAACTTGATGATAATCTCCCAATTTTATTATGCAAGGGGGAAAAGAAACCCATAATTGTGCACTCTTGGTCTCTTAAAGCAAAGAATAGGCTTCTTGATGAAATGCTGAGTTGATTTAGAGCAGGGCTGAGGTTCTGGTGGCAATAATAGTCTAAAAGAACTAACCATCCAGCTGATTTGGATAAAATAATCATTTTTCAACATTCTAAATCTACACTTCATCTGTGCCTCCTCCCACTTCTCCCAACTGCATCTTTTGGAGAGTCTTTTTATAGCTTTGAAAATTATTTCCCCCTCCCCTCCAGCAGCATTCAACAAGAAAGGCAGACTCTTTACTCTGGCTAACAAAGGGCATTTTTTAGGCTGTGCTGGCATTTAGCTCCATTGTGTCTATGTTTGGAAAGTACAGTAGTTAGTATTTATTTTACAGGATGCTCTCCAGCCCTCCTGCCACCTGGGAGTCCTCCCAAAGCATTATCCCAGGAATCCCACTGCCCTGGGACACTGAGCTCTCTCTACCTTGGGGGCCAGGCTGCTGTTTAAGTTGTTAAGCTGCAACTCCCTGCAGCTCTGCTTGGTGCCCCCTTGTATTTTTCAGGTGCTTTTACTATTTTAAGAAAACCACAAACAGTGTTCCTCACAAATGGATATTTTCCGCCAACAATTTCTGCTTCACATCTTGTCACAAAAGAAAAAAATTTTCTCCCGGCTCTCATAATTATTTCCTGACTCTCAGTCCACTCTTCCATCTCCTGAATTATGTAGAGTTGTTTAGCTTGCTGTTTTCCAAGAATGCCTCATCAGTGCAGTGTAAAAATATTTATTACTTACACTTTTTGCATCTATTGACTTTTTCTTTTCAGGATAGAAAAGAAACTGGATCAGCTGTGAGCTCTCTTTACTGTTAACACAGCCAGCAGCTATTCATGGATCAAGCAGATGCTGCCTGATTTTAAACCAGTTTATATTAAAGCTCAATGAATTGACATCTCACACATCAAAGATGGAGGAATGCACAGCCCCAGCCTCTCCCACCAGCTCCACTGAGCTCTCAGAAGGTACTGTGAGGTGGTGGTTTTGTTTTTAATCCGTCTTACAATTTGTAGAGGCCAAAATACCATCAGGTTCTTGAGGAAAGTCTCTAGCTCTTGATGCCTTTTAACTCTTCAGCCTCTTCTCTGATTCTAAACTGTATGCCTGAATACAGAAGCCTGTTCTTCCTTTGTGGGAATCAGAAAACAGAAACTTCTACAGACATTGAAGAGTTTAATCTGCAGCCTTGGAAGGGGCTTGGATTTATGTAAAAATAACTACACAGACATAAAGTAGAAAAATCATTAACTTATATAGATAAATCTATAAATATATCTACAGAAACTTATGTTTCTGTAGTTGTAAGTAAGACTACACCTTAAGTAAGAAACTATTGATAAGATAGTGAAGGGTTTATGATGTAGGGGTGTGTTTGTATGGAGCACAAGAGAGTTCTAAGAACTCTGTTAGAATTTTCTTGTACTTACAGTTCTTAGAGAGCACTATAAGCACAAGAAAGTTCTAAGAGTTTAGAAGTTATAATTGAAGCATATGTGTGTAAGTGTGATAAAAGCCCATTAGACAAAAGTACCCACAGTGCAGCAGGAATAAGTGAAGGTGATAGGTTACAAAAGCAAAATACACCTTGGGGCAGCTGTTCATTAGATTAGAAAGTTCTGTATTGTCTTGTAACAAAGAACTTGTGACTACTTTGAGCTAGGGCTGACTGCTTGCTCCTTTAAAAGCTCCTGGCCTGTGAGACTGATGTTTATCTGAGCAATAAATGGTTCTTAGCCCAAAGCCAGCCCCATGCCTTCATTACCAGCAGCAATGCTGATATTCCTTGACTTCAAAGCTTATGTGTGAGAAGGTTTGTGACCTCCTTGCTTTCCTCCTGCCCACCTCTGTCCCCAGGGAGCTCTGCTGCTGGAACATTGAACCAACACTGCCAGCACAAGGAATCCATGGTGCCCTGATGGACTCCTTGGCCTCCAAACCTGCACTGGAACAGCTGAGGTGGGAAATGCAGAGCCTTTCATGCTTCTTATTCCCTGAAAATGACGTGGAGATCATGCAGCTCTTGTCTGTGTGTTTTCATTCACCAATCTCCCCATAAAATCCAATTTGCCAGACACAGTGAGCACAAGCTAAGCTGCATCCTTTCACTTGGTGTCCGTGGCTGCAGCAGCTCCATCATGAGTTGTGCAATATCAATATGCACTCTGCTGAACAAGCACAAATCAGAGACCATCCAAAGGAAACAGAATCAGACAAGAGCAGACTGAGGGCTCTGACAGCATTTCAATTCCACGTGAGTGCTGTAGCTGACATCCATCTGTACTGGGCTGTGCACAGCAGATGCACCATTACCTTAAAGGGGTGATTGTGTTAAATCCAATTTCACTAAAAGAACAGTGAATGTTCTGAGAAACTGACTGCTTCACAAAGGCAACAGAAATGTGTGTGGCTTCCTGCACACGTGTGTTACCTCCAGGAAACACCTCTGCACAGGAAACCAGGAGTGCAGGGCTGCCAGCTCAGCCCTCTCTGCCTGACCTGGGTCACACAGCTTGGCTCACAAACTGCAGACTTTTGGCAAAAGGTAATTCCAGCTTTGTTTAAATGTTAGATTGTTCTACAATGCCAGAGAAAAACTCCCAGCAAGTTACTGAAAAGAGGATACAGTCTTGCTACTGTCATTAAATTGAATTGCAAAGCAAAGCTCCCACTGTCTTCAGTGGTACAAGATCACAGTTTCAAACCAAGATGGGAAATTGTGAGCTGAGGAAAGGAGACATCACGTCAAGAATGTGATGGAGTCTCTGTGTGGCAAAAATGAGGCCTGGGGTCTCATTCTGCAGCTCTGCTGAGCTCAAGGTCACGTGTGCAAGCAGCTGAAATGGTGTGCTCTGAAGTTGGGAAAAGGCTTTGTGAAAGTTATTTGAATTTTCATGCAATAACAGCACCACCACTAATGATAATATTAGAAATAAATGCCTGTGTTTTCATCCCAGTGACCATGCTGGCTGCCCAAATAACATGCTGTAAATAAATCTTTCGGAATATTAACTCTAGGATTTTTGTTGGAATCCCCTCAGCTCTAGTGGGCTCCTCAACTGGGCTGGTATTAAAGACAGAGGGCAAAGGGAGCTGCTGAAAAAGCAAGTCCATTTTCCTGCTAAGCCTTTCTCCTTGAAATGTGGTGGCCCAGTGTTTGCAGCAAACATGGGAGTGGGATGAATACAACAAAGCCACCTCTGAGCCCTGTGTGGGTGGAAGTGGCAGCACTCCAGTGTGGCAAACCAAGCTCCAGTGATTTACACCCCTGTGACAGTGGGTGCCTTCCCAAGGTAACTGCTGTCCTTCCCTTCCTTCCTCAGAAGTTGGCAGGAAAGGAAACAACCTCTTCTGAGTACAGCTAGTAGTAAACCTGATGTATTTCAGATCACCATCAATTAATTCCTGTAGCCACAAAAAGAGTTTCTCACTTATTGCTAAATTGTGCATGGTCCCTACTTCACTGTCTTTCAGAGAAATGCTACATGAATCCAGACATCTCCTTGCCTTTAAAACAGCAGCAATTTCCCTCCAAACTGGCTATGAAGATCAGATTTTGTCTTCCTTACTCCCAGAAAGCCCTGATGTCTTCAGGAGAGGGTAAGGAGCTTTCTGCAGGGATGGCCAGAGCATGGACAATGGCTCAGGTTACACACTTGGCTCTTTCACTCACCTGTCTCACATGCTGTACTCAGCTCACACCTGGGTAGGAATTTGGAGCCACCTCAGCTGAGGATAAGTGTCCAAAAGGTGCCTAAACTATGAGGAATAAACAGCAGCATTTCAAAGGGACTACACTTGGGATTTAAACTGTGACTCTGGAGCAAAAGGAGGCTGGGGAGAAAACAAGTCCCTGGTTGAAACACACCTGGTGCCTGTGTGAATGCCCTCACGTGAACAATGCATTTCACCAGCTCTTAGTTATGTGATTAGTTATGTGCCAAGTGAAATGTTGAAAGGCTGGAGCCAAGCACAGGAACAGGCAGAGGAAGGAAAACAGATTGCAGAAATCTGACTTAGCTCCTCACCTGCAGCAGGGCAGGATTCAACACCCCAGAGCTCCCACAGCAGGGCAGAGACTGCTCTGCAGCTGTCAGTTAGTGGGTAAAGACACCTCCAGAAAGGAATTGATCCCACTGGAAATGCCCCAGGAACAGCAATGGTCAGTACCATGAAATGAAGTCTGGGGAAGAGCTCAGATTGGATCCCTACCTGTCAGATGGCTGGAGTTGTGTGAGCTGAACTGCCTTGAGCACCCTCTGTGCCTCAAGTCCCCCTGTGCAGTGCAGAACATTTCCTCCCCTGCCAGGGGAGGTGCCCAGCTCAGCCTGCCAGCATCTGCCACGTGCTCAGCACAAACACACACTTGGGAAGGGGGGCTATGAAAGCACCACAGGCAAACAGGAAAAGGGGCTGGCTTGGAAATCTGCCTCCACTCACAAAAGCTACATTATCTGCACATTCCAGCTGCCCTCAGTTCCTGCAGTGCCAGCCCTGCCAAGAGAACAGGATGGCAGCACCAGGGCTGTGCACTTCCTGGCCACATCACAGTGCAGATGCAGCACTGCTTGACTTCAGGAGCCTCAGCTGTGCTTTCAGGGCAGGCAGCTCAAGCTGAGCCTTTGTTCACTCCAGGCTGGGCTATTAATTTAGAATTCACTGAGGCACAATGAACAGGGAGCCCAGTGACAACATTTTTATAGCCACTCTCCTTACAAAGGGAGCTTGTGATTCCCAAGGCAGTGCTGGCCTCTGTTTGATTGGTGTACTTAAATCTGTGCTTTTATAATAACCAATATTTTCTGTCAGAGCTTGCTCTTACCCTGTTGGAATCAATTCTTGTCCTGGAGGTGTAGATGGGAGGAGGAATGTTGAAGGCTTGAGGAACAAGGTACTCTTCAGCATCCATCATATCTTCCAGGTCTTCCTCATCAAGAAGATTTTGGAAGAACTTGCTGTCATTTGGGCTTGGGAGCTTCATACGATCATCTCCCTGAACAGATTGCATTGAGAGAGGAAAAACATCAAAAGATGGATTAACTTGCCAAAGAGAGAATTGCAGCCTTCCTGATGCCCTGGCAGCCAGGCTGCAGGGACCACACATGCTGCTTTGTTTGTTCAAGAGCACTCTATCCACATAATTTGTGGGTTTGTTTTGTTGCTTGGTTTTTTTTTTTTTTTGGTTTTGTTTTTTTTTTTTGTTTGTTTTGTTTTGTTTTTTTGGGGGGGGGGTTGGTTTTTTTTGGGTTTTTT
>JAYDZK010000002.1:1435830-1457777 GCA_034509185.1 Euphonia xanthogaster
ATGAGCACAGCACAGGAGAAGCAAATGAGATAAGAATTGTTTTCCTTTTCTCTGAGGCCTCTCAGCTTCCCAGGAGAAAAATCCTGGGTGAGGGGATTTTTTTCAGAGAATGTGAATGCCACAGCTGCAGGAAAGATGGAGAGAGACAATTGCCAAGGGCTGGAGGGACAGGAGCCAGGGAATGGCTCCCAGTGCCAGAGGGCAGGGCTGGAAGGGATCTTGGGAATGAGGAATTGTTCCCTGGCAGGGGGGGCAGGCCCTGTGTTGTGTCACATTGCAACAGAGTTCATCACGTCCAGGGAGAGTGCAGCTGCTGGTGCTGGGCATGGGAACAAAATGAGTCCTCATTTCATAAAGCTCAAGAATCCATTTATTACCTCTGGGGACGAGGAGAGTGATGAAGACAAAAGACTGGGTAAAGGCAGGGTCATGGGCTTTTATAGGGTATCACAGGGGTGGAGCTCAGGGTTTGGGTCAAGGGATGAGTTATTAGCAACACAAGGTGAGTAAAATCAAATTTCTGCCTCTTTGGAATGGAGCACTCCACAGCCCTGGCACAGGGTGCCCAGAGCAGCTGGGGCTGCCCCTGGATCCCTGGCAGTGCCCAAGGCCAGGTTGGACCTTGGGGCTTGGAGCAACCCCAATGGGACAGTGGAAGGTGTCCCTGCCATGGCAGGGGTGGCACTGGATGAGCTTCAAGGTCTCTTCCAGCACAAGCCACTTTATGATTCTAAGGTTTCCTTTTAGAAATTATTTTCATTTATCATGTACTTGCCTTGAGCCGTGGTTAAGCTGCCAATAAAACTTGACATTTGGTGGAGAAAAGGAAACAAGTCCTCTAGGTAAATTAACAAGTTGTTACATCACTTCTTGCATCTTGAATTACTTTTTAATCCTCTCTCCAAAGCTGGCAGAAAATGCTTTAACAGCTCATTAGCTCAGTGTTCTGGGGACTAAATTGCCTCCCTAGCCCTTAAATTTGTCAGCACCTTCTGTATCAGAAGACAATAAGAAAGGGGCCATAAATATATCACATAAATGAAAGTTTATATCTGAGAAGAGTAGCTATGATCATTAAACTTATGATTATCAAGCAAAATTCAGGAAGTCCTCTCCCTTTGCCTGGCTGCATTCTATTTCTCTTTGGAATAACTTGTGTGACTTCCACGTTCATTATTTGCACTTTGTTACTGTGAGCAGCATTAATGGGTCCTCCAGGGAGATGTGATAAATAGCATAACACATACCTCACTAAAATAAATGTTGGTGAACACAACATACTGTTTTAAGCTACTAGCAACCAAAATATAATTACTTAGGTTTTTGCAACTCCTAAGAAGAGCCCCCTTGGTTGCTATTACACACAATTAGGTATTTATGGGTAATTTGGGATTTATGACTTTAGTGCATGGAATCAGCACCCTCCATATGCTTCTTCCATATCTCTAAATTACTGTAGGTTGCCATGGCATTTTTTTTCCTTCACATCATCACATTTTGCACCAGATTCCAGATTTCTCCCACTGAAGCAAGGCAGCTGGTTATCCCTCTGCAGTTTTGGTGGGCAAGGGATATGGATTTGCTTCACTTCCCAAGCTGTGCTCAGTCACAAAACAGAGGGAGCCACTCAAGAGGTAAATGTGAAATATGACTTTTGATTATTGCTATGCCAGCTCCATTTCCCCCACATTTTCAATCATGCCAATTGCTTTAAATACCTCTTCATGGAATAAATTAGGGAGAAATGATTTTGTAGAAGTAATGACGTCACCAAAAGGGTTGAAAAAACTGTGATCCCCTATTCTTTGGTGGAGTGAAATTTATGAGATTATATACATAAAACATATTTTAATACATATGTAAAACACCCATAAAAATGACAGATAAACAGGGGTCTTGGGTTTTCCAATTTTCAGGCAAGAGGTTTCAAATTAATTTAATTTTGTAAGAGGTGTCCAAAGGGAAGATTGCCATTCAGTTGAAATATGTGTTACAAACTGGAACCCACCTTGATTTCCAGACAAATACAAATCCTTGTTCTTATCATTTTACTGTCTTTTAAAGATAGTAAAACTTCATTTGTTCCTAATAACTGTATCTGCAGAGTTCCACTGCCTCTGACAGAGCCATCCCAACTTTCCACCAGCACAAATGAGAGGACAAGGCAGCTCAGGAACTTTTAACACATCTTGAAGGTCTTATACTGTCAACTGTAAAGTGGCTCCACCCAGTAACCCCACAGTCAGGAGGGAAACAGGTAATTTTCAATTTGTTTAGGCACAGCTCTGTTTCCATGAGGATATCATGTCTGTGCTTAGATGAGCTATTTCTCCTTCATGACACAGATATCAAAAATAATTCTTTTGTGAAGACCTAAAAGACAGGAATATACTAAAATAAGGCAATGCTTTCCAGAAAATGTATTTATTGATTCAAGCACGAAATGTATCTTTTAAATCTGTGTCAAAACCTAGAACCAATCACAGAATTTGACTTATAATAAAGAGTAACACACACATCCAGCTGCAAAGAAAGAGAAGTTCTTTCTTAGCCTGTCCTTGGAAATACACACACGATTTTAAAAAATTGAATTGTTTTATACAAGGACAATGAGAAACTAAGCCTGCATGATATCTGAAGACTGCTGATTTCAAATGTTTGGATCTAACTTAATGAATATTTTTTTGTTTTCAAGCCCTTCACATCTTTGTGTTTTCATTATTTTTGATCTCTTAGATGCCAGAAAACTGAAATTTCAGAGTATATATCTACTAGTCTTCTAAATACAACAGGTATATGAGATCTGAACTGCAAAAATAGTTACACAGAACTTATAAATTATGCTAGACTACAGAATTCAGAGTATAATATTATTAAAATATAGATTTTTGGGTTTATGGCAATCTAGAATTGTATTCTTAGTGATTAATTGAGGGTAAAATACATTTGCATTAGAAATGCCTATTTGTAATTGAATATTTTCCATGAAGAAGCTCTGAATTAAAGCTACCAAAGTCCTGGTTTCATTTTTCTATGTGCTTGGTGATCTTCCCTGGGATTGAATGTGGACATATCATGCCAGAAGGTGAACATCTCTATCAAGGTTGTAAAATCCCCCTTTTTCCCTTGGATTTCTATCTGAGGGGAACTGTCAGACTGGAAAAGCCATGGGGCACAAAATTAATTCTACAGCCACCTGAAACCTGCAAAATTTATACTCTGGGTCTGGAGAAGAAAAAGAGAAATAGTTGCCTTTTATTTTATTTTAAAGCGGACCTTTGGCAATACAAGTTGCAGTGATATTTAAAGATCTGATCCCTCTCAGCCCTAAATCTCTACTTCTCTTAATTAAACAGCACTAAGTTAATTTACACTGATATTCTCCTGCCCTGTTTGACTCAGATGTACTGCACCAAAATCCCACATTTTAGTGTGAAGTTGCTCACCTCAGGGCTCACCTTCCCAGACAGAATCCTTGCTTCCTGAAGTGCCAAGGAATTTAAATAATGTAAAAATCCAAAGCATTTGGGAACAGCAATGAAAGTTCAGCTTAGCCGGGGTTTGCAAGTTGCTGGATGTAATGGAAAAGACTTGAGCAGTCCCACTTGGTAAACCCTGCCTGCAGAAAGATTGTTTTTGTCATGGAGATTAATTAGGGACTTGGAGTTGTAAATAGGAACTTGTTAATACCTAAAACACAGCACAATAAAAAAAAAAGGTAAGGAAAAAGAATGCAACATTGTTTCCTTGAAAGAACATATGTAAACATTGATTTAATAAGCTGTTTCATATTTTTTATTTCTACTTTTTTTTTTCATGAGTAACAACGAGAACACTGTCTACAGCAGTCAGGCACAGAGGTATGGGAGAAGGAAGCTTTAAGTTCAGGATGGCCCCTCCCTATGAGACCTATCCATTTCACCTTCACTGTAAGAGGAAAAAAGTGATTTCTAAATGCATCAATAATCTAAGTCCCATATTTGGGTCCTTTGTTGCTCCAGAATCCCTTATCTCTAAGACAGCCTGTGATATTATCTGTCTCACTGCAGGACAGAAAAGAAGAGGCCTGTCAGGATGACATGCATCTAAAAGCAGGAGCTCACTTTAAATGAAAGACCTTCCAACAACTGAAAGTATTTTCTCCTTTTGCTGTGTTGTTTGATATTGCTTTTCTTGCCAATACATTTGGATGGAGGGCAAAAAGCAGGAAAAAGCCTTTCTAATGCCCATGCTTAGGCTGAGCAATATGGAACAGAGCTGAGCCTCTTGTGCTTGGCATTTTGTCCAGTCACGACCACATTCCAGTTAAAATCCACATTTATTTTGCATTATGTATAAGTCAGTATAATAGAATTGAGTTAAACAATAAACATAAACTGTACTTCCATGGTACAAAATATTTACAGTAATAAACTGAATACTGATGCCACCCCTTGTAATCCCTTAGGTTTCAGCACATGTTAAAGATTAAGTACTGAGCAACCTATTTATCTCACTATGAAATATTTATCTTCTCCCCTCCTTTAAAGGATAAATAATCTATTTTCCCTGCAGCAAAAATATTTTGCTTTGAAAATACTTGTTTTCCTTAATGTGATTTTAATACTTAATTAAAAATTATGGGCTTCTTTGAATGGAACACATGTTAGAACTAAAATAAAATAAGAACATAAATAAAAATTAAAAATAAAAGTAGAAATAAAAACGAGTCTCACCATAAAAAAAAAAGAATTTTAGTTGCAATATTAACTGGAGCCAAATTATATGGTATTTCAGGGACACTACTCAGTTAACTCAGAAATAACTCAATGGCAGAATTTTGCTGTCGATGTCATACAAAAGTAATTAGAGTTTGAGATTTCTAAAAACTTTCAGTCTTGGTTTAGCTCTTGCTTAATCCTCAAGAATTCAATGATTAACCATTCATAAGCTTTAGTGGAAGCAGAATTAAGTTTCCAACACACTTACCAGGTATAGAGTAATTACTTGTTCTCCCTTCCAAAAATCCTATCCTCCTCCAAATCTGTTCTCATCAGAGACAAATATTTTGGGCACTTTATTTATAGTAGTAGAACACTAAAATACAGGTATTTGTAGCAATATGAACTTTAGCACAAACCAAGGTGTTGGGCAGGTAAATTTGTGCCCAGACCATCGCAGAAAATAATGCAGCACATGATGTAATTTTCAATAATTTGTCATGTTGTAAGTTGTCAAAAGTTCACCTTTGGCCTTTCCCTTAAAATCCTTCCATGCACTGAGTTTCCAGCACTGTTTAATTCCTGCCACACACACAGAGTCCATTGGTGTGTATTTGAATCACTCAAGGCAGGACACATACATTGCAGGTGGAATTTTAGCAACTCTAGGAAAATATGATCAACAATTATAGGAAAATGAGGAGTTTATATAATTGAGGCCACAGCAGAGTGAGAAGCAGGTATCATTCTATTGTTTTTGTCTTTAAGTATTTGGAGCTTTGGTTTTTTAAATTTCTCTGACAGCAGAGCTGTAATTATTACAAATCTGAAGTAACTAATTATGTCTTCTGATGCTGAGCAAATTACTTCTGGACACCTGTAACACACAGGTCTGCTTTTCTGATAACAGAAATGGACTGCAGTGTACTTAATCATTTCACTCATTTCAAAGTAAAAAGATTGATATTTTCAAAATCTCATCTTTGCAAGATTAAACCTTTCCAAAGTGGTTTGAAAGCAAATTATGGAGTCAACTTTACTTTTAATTCTCTTTAGAAAGTAAATTTACATTTGCTGTAAGTGTAAATCATTCTCATATTTGACCAGTTTTCCTCCATGAGGTATTTAATGGTCCTGTAAAGATTTACTTGATTTTTACTTGGATTTTTATTGCTCAGAGATGGTTGGCAGGTGAATAAACCTGGAAATAACAAAGCCTGCAACACCAAATACTCAGCACACTGCTTTTCATGGGGAAGCTACCATTAAATGGAGACATGCCCAAAACCCAGGATGCACATTTGTGTGCTACCTGACTGTACTGCCTGGCTGGGGTGTAACCAGTGTGCTGGGCACACTGACAGCCTGTCAGCCTGGCCTTGCAGATGTGCAGGAGGTACATGAACACTGTGGGGAAGGTAAATCCAGCTCTTCTTGCCAAATGATGTTCAGCATTGGAAACCCAGTAGGTGTTACAGAAGTGAACTGTGAAAGACCCTGCTGGCACAAGATGGTACAGGGAGATGAACATGATGCCTCAGGCTTGAGCTTTTCTATTTTTCAGATTCTGTGCTGCTTTAGTGTGTGGGTCTGGGCTTCAAATTAGGGGATGGTGAGCTCTCTGCACAGAGCAGTGAGACAAAACAATTCCTGCTCCAGCTGGGGACCAAGGACAAATGATCCAAATCTCAGGCCCAAGAGCACAAACAATGGTGGAAGGAAGAGAGAAAAACCAGAAGGATGGGACTGCATGGGCTGGAGCTGGAATGGGACAATGAACTCCAAAATGCAAATGGAGCAGAACTTATAAAGTGTGAGACCTCATGACCAGGTGTCCATTTTGTGCCCATTTTGGCTCATCTTGGGTGCAGCCCTGGCTGGGCTCTTGTGCTGCCCAGGGTGGATCCATTGAGGCCTCCTAATAAATCCCTGCTTTACCTCTGTCCAGTCTCTGTTCTAGGTCAGCCTTTACACGGCCTCACAGCCTTGCAGTCTGTGAACTTCTGAAGGACACACACTCAGGAGATTTCTACCTGGCAGGGACTCCTATGGGGTTGCCTCCCATTTGGAATTATGGAAGAGGTACTGGAATAAACCAAAGGGATGAGTAACTGCAGGCAAAATCTGAACAGATGGTGGGTGTAAGAGCAGAGGATGTGTCTTCATTCAAACCCTTATGAAACTACTTTCCATGAAGTTCACTAATGAGCATAACCTATAGAGTTAAGGCAAAAATAGCACCTTGTAATAAAGGCTGCCTTAACTCTTGCCAAGACAGTTCATCCTCCCCCACTGAACCCTGCAGAAGTGCATTGCTCTCATTCCCATTGGATCCCAGATGTGGACAGGTGCTGAAGGAGCACAGCTGCCTTGTTCCTGATGGGATAACTCAGGTTGGAAGCGATTCAGGAGGCCTCTTGTCCCACCTCAGGTTCACTCAGGAGGCCTCTAGTCCCACCTCAGGTTCACAGCAGGTTCAGGCCAAGTTACTCAGACATTTGTCCAGTCAGGACTTGAAAACCTTGGAGGATGGAAACTGCACCACCTCTGTTCAGACTTGATTGTCCAGTCTGCACCCCCCTTAGCATGCTCTCAATACTGATTTCACAGGATGCTTTTCTGGATCTGGGAAGTGATACATCAGCCACAAATCCTGCTCCAGAGCTCTCAGCAGGGTAACAAGCCCAAGGCACAGCTGCCAGGGAAGAGCTGGCTTGCAAGGATGAACTCTTTTCCTGTCATTCACTGTCAGATGGAAGGAAGAGGCTGAGGGGTTACCAAGATGAGGATTACAGAAATGAGGGAACCAGGGGAAGCTACCAAAACCCTGCCTTCCCTGCTGGGAGCTGTCTTCCCATGGGGAAATGGGAAAGCACTGGTGGCTCCTCTCGAGCTCTTCACCTCCCTGGCTGCCCTGGCCAGGTGATCCAAGGGCAGCAGCCACACACACAAGGCAGCAGCTCCTCCCAGAGAGCAGCACACAAAAGAACCACAGAGAGCAAGGAGACAGGAAGCAAACTGAACCTCCAGGAAAAGGAGTGACAGGTGAAGCAAATCCTTTGGGATTCCGTGACAGATTGAAACGGGGAATTTTGAGATGTTTTCTGAGCAGCCAGAAGCACCCCCTACTCACTGCTTCCTGAATTTTATCATGCATCCATCTGAAATGGGCAGAAATGAGGCAAGGCACTACGTGGCCATGGGGTGGGTTGCTGGAAAGTAACAGGGGAAAAGATCTGGTTTCAAAATGATCCTCAGGCTGCCTTTTAGTGGCCTGGCATTCAGCATGGTACTGGAGAGGTGGACACAAGGCATAACTGCACAGGCTCTCCCAGTGTGATAGGAGAGCTACATTCTCATGTTCTGTGGCCTTCCCTTTGGTCTTCACACAAATTACTTGTCTGGGAAAATGGGACTGCACATTGTTGAGGTGTATAGTGGCCAGAGAAAGAGGCTGGGCAGGAATGCTGCAGAACATCCATCACTCATTGAACCAAAGTATTCAAAACACCTGGAGCACGTGGGGAAAAAAGCTAATTCTGAGTGTGAAAACTGCTCATGCAATTCTACTTCAGTGCCTGGAGAAGCTCACTGTGCAAAAAATGAGCAGCTTTTAGGTGTCCTTTCACAACAGAGTCCTTCTGCAAGGCAGGGCTTTGCCCAGTCACTGGCAGAGGAGCTTCAGGAGCTTTGTCACAGCAGGGCAGATTTACCCCCAGGCTTTCTCAGTGCTCACCTTGCCCCCATCAGCATTGTACTCCTTCTCATCCCCTTCCAGGAGCCTGGCCAAGCCAAAGTCAGTGATTTTCACGTGGTTTGGGGATTTCACCAGGACGTTGCGCGCTGCCAGGTCCCTGTGCACCAGCCTCCTCTCTTCCAGGTACATCATTCCCTGGGGGAAGAGGAACACAACAGCAATGCTAATGAGCCTCACATGGCTTTGGAGAGCCAGCTTTCCTGGTGACAGGGAAAAGGATGGATCAATTAGGATCCATTGATGGATCCATCCTTTTTTTTCCTAGGAAAAATGGCCTAGAAATGGCCTAGAGGGGAGGAGTTCTGCATTGCTCTTGCTCCAAGTGGGAGGCAGGAGTAGATGACCTTGAGTTAGTCCAGTAGGAATGACTCTGTAAGATTCAATCACCAAAGGAAAAAAACCCAACAAAATAACATATAGACAGCTCTTTTGCTTCAGCAAGCTTCAAATCTGGAAATGTGAGACCAAGAAAAGAAATATTATGGCCCTTGTTCTTCAGACAGGAAATGTGATGATCATAAAAAATAATCAATTTAGCCAAAGAAATTAGCCCAGAAATTAGACCACACTGGGAAACAATCCCAGCTCTGTCACCTTCCAGACAAGTGTCTTTAATTCAAGACAAAGATTCTTGTCCATCTTCAAATGGTTTTTCAGTTGGTCACAAATTTTCACTATCCTCAGTGGATTAGAAGGAAAACAATTCTTTATTCCAAGTGCTGCAACTCCCTCACCTTTTCACTCCCTTAAAATATTGCCTGTAGTATTCCAATGAGGCATTAGATCAATGGCCCTTTTTTATGAGCATATATATTCTGTTAGAGGCATATTCTGTTAACAAGCCCATCCAGCTGCCTTTAAAGATAAGGAAACACAGACTCCAACTGCCTGGCCTTAACCTTATTCTGATGGGAGACTAACCATCCACCAGCAGGATGGAAATCTGCACCATGCTTTGGGACACTGAGATCAACACCAAAGCTTGGTCTTAATTAATTATATAACACACAGAGGATAGTTGGGCAGGGTTACAAGCCTATAATCTCATTAAAAGGCATTTATGACATGAACCAACATTATTAGAACTTAGAGATGAAATGACACACTTGACAATTGCCTTTAAGGTATCTCTGAATAAATCAGCTGATTTACTCCACTGCTGAACTCCATCCCAGGACACAAAATAAAGATGCTGCTAAAGCACAACAAACAAACTCCAGAAGCCAAACTGAAGGGAAAAAGGCTATGAGGCTGATTAGATGAGAATTACAGGGAAATGCAGCCTACTCCAAAATGACAGGTGATTCACAGAGGGAGAAAGAGTGGAGAGAATTGAGAGGAGAAGCAATTTCATGAGCTCATGACATTTCAATGCTTAATTGACTGGACTGAGCTGACATCTTGATGGGCCCAGGCCCACTCCAGTCCTAAATTAACACCTCAGCAATGTCATCTCAACCCCTCACAGCACAGATAAAGTGGGTCACTGCTAAATTGACTGGTTCTCAATTCTGAGCTTGTGGGGCCCTTGAAATAAAGTTCTCAACGCTGGGGAGGTGCTGGAGCTCCTTAGGCAACACCAGGAGGGGAGTTTGTTCCCCTGCAGCATCAAACACGTCCTTGGTCTGAGCTCCTGGGAAAGATGAGCTGTCTCCCAGGAATGATGCAGCTTTCTGGATTAGGTGGTGCTGAATGTGCAGAGTCTGTGAAGCACTTCACCTCCTTCTGCTGAGAGATGTTGCATAAATCCATCAAGCAGTTTAAGCAAGGAGATGCAGGCCAGGTGTTGATTCCAATGCTGGCCACGCTGGACGTGGCTCTGAGCTCTGGTCCCAGCTCCAGGCACAGCTGCTGCAAAGTCCACACCCAAGTGTGGGATTCCTGAGGGAAGGAGCTGTGCAGCTGGGGCTGATCTCCCTTTTGCAATGAATCAGCTGCTGCCTTCCATCAGCTGGCTGCAAGGTGCTCTCCTGTGCCAGCTCCTGCTGGCTGTGCCAGCCCTTCAGTAAATGTTATTGCCCAGCCTCCTGGGCTGTGTGCACAGGCTAGGGTACTCTCCCTTATTCCCAAGAAGCTGAAAAGGACAGGGATGTTCTCCCTTTAGCTGGGAAGAAAACCACAGCTCTGGGGACTGCAGCCCAGAGAGGAGAGAGAAATTGCAGCTGGTGCACAGGAGGTGTGTCAGCAGTCCCCTCTGTGCAGTTCTGGCTGCAACTGCACCAACAACAGCTTTTTATCCTGTGGAAGAAGCCTTTAAACAAGAACCAACTGCCTAAATGATGAACTCATCACTGCAAAACTCTCCTTGCTGGGCAATAACATTTACTGCAAAGCAACTCCAGTTTAGAGGCAGGATCAGAGTCCTGATGACAAAGGCTGTTTCAAATTGCTGTTTCCAAAGCAAATCGTGGTAATCTGTGGTGCCAGCAAAAGGAATCTCTGTAGTAGAACTACAGAGACTTAATGGAGAGGTCTCTGGAGGAAGCAGCCTGAGGAAGACAGCACAAGTCCCATCTGTGTGCTTGTACAAATAATTTAAATGCCATTTACAGAAAAAGATCTTCAAAGGTATCTAGCTTTTGCTGCAGATTATTTGTAAACTACATGCATTACATGGGCAGTTTCACTGAGCACCTGAAACACAGCTGAAATACAGGATGGAATCAGGGTTGGGAAGCAGTGAATGAAAGGGTCTCAGGAATACCTGACATCCAAGTCCTGCAGAAATTTATCTGTTTATCACCTGTCCTCTGCTTTGGGGAGTGCTCAGAGACTGCAGGCTTCAGCCCCCAGTGGATCACACACTCCTGGGAAGTGTTTGCTGCTTGTCAAAGTGGCATCCAGAGAGAGCTATCAATCTGAACAGGCTCTTGGAATGCCATTCTCCTCCCTCCCGTGAATTGCCTCAGTCAGACCAGCTCCAGCTCCTCCCAAAAGCAGCCTGAAGAGGAGTTCCCAGTGCAGCTGTGAGCACTTCCCTGATCCTGCAGCTCCAGACTGCCCAGCAGGGAGATCCCTTGGCTTTCCTGGAAGGAAGCCCACTTGAAGCAGCAGAGAATGGGCTGCTGCCCCCCCAGCCAGCCCCTGAGCCCTTGCCAATGCAATTACAGGCAGGAGAGAGCACTGTGCAGGGCACTCAGTCTCTCCAAGAAAGTGTATTTAAAACGGATTGCTTCTGCTCCTTAGGCAGGCAATCAATAGAGATGTGGACTGCAAGAAGTACAGGGATGTCTGTGGGCTGCAGCACTTATCCTCTGTGTCTCTTCAGAAATTAATTAAAAATCAATGAAGTGTGCAGCCTATTAATAAGGAATCTCCAGATTAACAGATCCAAGCCCAGCCTTCCCTCAGGTTCAGAGCAAGCCCAGCCTCACTGCAGACTCTCCAGCACTCCCTCCATGCCCTACCCTGACCTTTCATGGCCATGCCCTGCACCTGGCTGAACTGCAATACCCCCACCCTGATGCTCCCTTCACAAATTAATGCATGCTGTGTGTTTCCAGTGGGTTGAACAGGAGGAACTGGGGGAAGCAGGCAGAGCTTCAGAGAAATGAAGCTTAGGGCAAAGCAAAACCACCTGAGTGAAGGTGGGATCCAGCAAACACCCAACAGAGGGTCCAGTGCAATGCCTTCTCTTAATTACAAACACTTTTTTGGACAGCTTTCTTGGGAAATGACTCCTGAATCCCTGGAGCAGATAATTTTCCACTGGAAGTGCACTGATAAACTGGCACGTCATGCACTGGATGCCAAGTTTTCCAGTATTCATCTGATGTCATTGCATGCTAATAAAATTTAATAAATAAATATTTATTTATTTTTATTAAATAAAATTTAATAAATTTTATGATAATAAAATAGGTGACAGAACAGCTCTTTCCTGCACCCTGGGCACTTGGCTGGTTTAGCTGAGACTGTTTTTGGACAGCTGAAATGACACTGCCCTTCCCTTGGGCAGTGCCCACAGAGCAGACAGTGCCACCAGTGCCCCCTATCCCGTGTGTTCAGACAAAAATCCCCCAGGAAGAGCCCACAGCAGCTCCCTGCTTTGCCAAAGGCAAACAGGCCCAGAATTCCACTGAAGCACTTGAGAGGTGACATTTTTTACCCCAAGAGGTGTTTGATAGAGCACCCAGCCCAGTTAAAAGCTGTTAGCACTATCCTGGGTCCTCATTCAGTTAAGCATGGAGGGTTTCATTTTCTTTCTGAGCAAACAGCATGATTTGGGCTGAGTTTCTGAGGTAGGCACCTGTGTTTGAAAGTTGCCCACGCAGCTTCAGGGCTCTGCACTTTCACCATTTTTAAAAATCACCATTTCAGGGTAAATAGGGAAGCAGCAGGACAATGGAAGCACTGCTTTGAGAAAACACCACTTTCACAAGCTGTTCAGTGCCAGGGCTGGCAGGCTCTGCAGGAGAGGAGTGGAACAAGGGCAGTTTTACCCTGTCCCTCTCCTATTTCCTTTGCAGAGCAGAGCAGGCAGTCTGTACATGGGCTTCTGCTCAGGACTGCAACGCTGTTCCACAAAAGAAAACCTTCTGAATCTATTCTGAATGCTCCTGATACTCTGATTCAAGAGAGTTCTTGAATAAATTACAGCTTTGAACTCCCAAACTCTGTTGCCACTAGGTTTCTGAGCACTTCTTAAAAACCCACATCACAGGTAACCATAGTTACCCATTACATACATTTTTTTTCCCCTTTTCTAATTGAGTAGCTTATGACAGTGACAGAACAGGAGAGGCCAGCCACACAAACAGAGTGTGCTCTCTGATAATGGCTGGAGAAACCTGCTAAATAATCCATTAACCTCATCCAATAAATACAGCTGAGTGCTGGAATGGGGCGTGTGGAAGGCAGGAATGTGCTTTCCAGAGACACCTATCCCCCCAGCTCCAGCATCCCGTTATTATTGATGGCTCAGAGCATTGCTGTGCTGGCAGGGAGAGCCCCAGAGTGCAAGCCAGGCTGCCAGCATGCCCCACGAGCTCCCTGCCTGCAGACTGACCCCCTTCCATGCTGTGTGGGGATCATCCAGCACCTTTCCCTGAGCTTCCAGCACCTGCCTCCTTTGCCTGGCCACCTCAGGGTGCTGGGAATGCAAACCAAAGGACAGCAGAGCACGGGGGTGCAGGGTGTGCCCCCTCCCCTGCCCCTCTGCCCAGCCCTACCCAGACACTGACCCCATGGAGGGAATTCAAACAAGCCTGGCATTGCTTTGCTACAGGACAAGGGAGCAGATGGGAGGGAAAAGCAGCTTTCACTCAGCAGCAGAGTGAGGAGACACTCAGTCAGCTGAGTGGATTAGGTGGCTGAGGAAAGGGGGGGTTTCTCCCCCAGGAAGCCCCAATGTCTCCTGTGGGCTCAAAATACAGCCATGGAAAAGGGGAAGGGCATGAAGCCAGCTGGATGCCCATGTGAGACTGCCTGTGACATGCAGGAGGAACAGGACTGCTAGCATGACCTGTAGGAAAAGCTGGGAATGAGGGCTGCTGCAATGAATCCAAGGCACAGGCAAGTCAGGATCTGTCTCCAGAGAAGAAGGACTTTTCCATCTATTCTTAAATTAACTACAAATCATTCAGGAAAATATTTGTAACACATTATCCATCTGCTTGGCCCATGAAAACAGCACAGGAGATCTCAATTTTTGGCTGGTCATGTCAGCCAGAAGTTCCTGACTTCCCATCTTCCCATGTCCCTGTGCTTCCAAGGCAGTGTGACACAGTGGGAGACCCTGCTCGGGGGAGAGTGAGGCACAAAGACTCTCAGGAACAAAAGGGACAAGACATTAAATACCAACAGCCTGAGCTGCCAGCATTTATGGGGTTCCTCAGGCTCTGGGTGAGCTGCAATCCCTGCCCCTTTGCCCAGCTGCTCCCCTCTCCCAGCCCTGGTTCTGCCATCACTGCTGGGCACAGGGATGTGCTTCAGCCAAGCCAGCACAAGTGACTAACTTTTGTTTAAATATTCCCAGGTGGGAAAAAACAGGAAAAAAAAGGGATAAAACCAGGGAAAGATAAATTTTGAAAGAAATGGTCATATTTTCTCTTGTAATTAGCTGAGCATTAAAATCAAAGCTATACTACTTAGTTGCAGTGTGTTTACTGTTCTGGGTTGTCATTTTTTACAGGTCTAATACAATTTTAATACTTCTATCTTTTACAACAGGACTTAGCCCAAAATAATCACTGTATTACTTTTTTTTCCTGAGCCACAGAAAGCAGTCCACTTCATTACTGCAGAGACAGCAAGCCTCCCCAGTCCATCATTAATTCTCACTGTTTTAATTACGAGAATGAAAAAAAATAAAACCAAACCAACATTCTCTCTGGAAGAGTTTGTGCCTAATGACACTGTAAATACAAATCTTAACACAAAGCTACAAGGTACAAGCCAGGCAAGTCAGCTGCTAAAGGCAGGTTCTGGTACAGATCAGATTTGGTAGGAAATTAATTTTTCCCTCTGTCAAGCTGGTCTTATGCTGCTCTGAACCCCCTGAAATTCACTGCATCACATCTGTCTGCAGGAGAAGGAAGCCCTTCAAGCTGCCCTAACAATGAGTTCAAACCACATCCCCACATCCTAATTTGAAGAAGTTCAGGGAAATGTCACCTCTGAGTGTCTAGAAAAGAGCTATTTCTATAATGAGCATGAACTGGGATTCTAATCCCAAACAGTCCTTCAAGGTGGGGAAAGTTCTGATGAAGATGCAAACTTGGTTTTCTTCCTAGTCTGGGCTGGATCTGCAGCTGCTTTCACAACAGAAGCTGAATCCATAAACCCAGAGCTCATCTTTAGGAATACAGACCCGTGATGGATGGGGTTCCCAAAGGGATGAACAGCCTTAAGGAAGAACATTTCGACCCCATGGCTTTTGGGTCTCAAAGTGAAGCATGAGACAAGTGATACAACACAGGAATTGCATGTCCATGTTCCCAAAGGGGAATATTTGGGGTGCAGCCTGTGCTTATGTGGCACCTCAGAGATGACAAGTTTCCATGTAAATGAGGAAATTTAGGAAGCTTAAGGTGCTGTGGATGAATGCACTCCATCTATATGTATATGACTGAAAGGCATTTTTTGTTTTAATTTTAATAATCAGTGATATAAACTGTGATAGTTCACATTTCAAACTGGTAAGAATTAGCCAAAAGGAGATAAAGTGAGGGAAAAAAATCTAAATGTAAACCCCAACCTCACAGTGAAATCTAAACATTCCTCCAGGCTGAGATTTTGATAAATATTTTTTATAAATAAATAAATTTTGGTTGCATTTGTGAGGCAACACAAATGACCACAGCCAGCACCCAAGTCCAAGAGATGCAAACTGAGAGGATTTTTGTGACAATTCCTAATCTAGCCCTGAAACTTTCTGTCTGAGAGCTGTGCCTGACTCAAATTCATTTGCTTCCAAGCACTAAGTCTTCCAATGCTGGGAAATAGATGTGATTAGACAAATAGATAAGAAACTCCAGGGATCTTGTTAATGGCCCAAGTTTCCTGCTTACTCAGGACTATTTTAAAAGAGTATTAACAGAAGCAAAGAGGGCAACAGGAACACCGGCATTCAGGCAAAATCAATGCACAACTTAAAGCAAACCCAGAACCAGAGAAATGGATCTTTCTACTAAAATAAATACATTTTTTCTTCTATTATTCATTTTTACACCTAATTGTGGGGCTTCTAAGCCCCATACGAGCTGCTCTGTCCCCTTCCTCTGCTCGAGCTATTTGCTGACTGGCTGGCAGAAGAATGCCATCAGTGTTTGCTCACTGCCTAGAAAGCTTTTTTTCCAAAAGGTGAAAAATTTATGGCTCCCTCACCTCTCCCCTGCCAGCCCAGACTCTGAGCAAGACTCTCCTGCCTGCTCACTCCTCTCCCACCCCTCTGTCTGCCTCTGCCACCACATTTCTCTTCACAGGGACAAGCAAGGCACAACTTCCCAAGAACATTTCTGGATTTTGCATTCTGTGAACCTCAGAGAAAGGACAGTCCCACCAAGCAGGGAGCTCCTGGAAGAGCACAAGCACAGCCAGAGGGGACTGGGAGCTCCTGGAAGAGCACAAGCACAGCCAGAGGGGACTGGGAGCTCCTCAAAGAGCACAAGCACAGCCAGAGGGGACTGTGTGCCCCAGCACCAAGTCCAAGACGTGAGGATGAGCTCTCTCACTTGCAAGGACACAGAAATCACCACGTGCAGCTGCACAGCAGTTGGGCATGTCCAAACCACAAACCACCATGCAGGGCCAGCAGTGGCCACTCTGGGAGGCAGACCTGGTTTTAACCAAAGAACAAAAAGCCCCAAATGTGTAATTTAAAAAATAAAATAGCCCTTTATTCTGTCCTTTTCCCAGTACTGCCTTGTCAAACCTCACTGCTTTAGTTGGTGCTGATTTGGCAATAAATGTGTTGCAGAGATTTGCAGTGTCCCTGATGTGGGTGAAGCAACACAGGCTGGGTTTTTCCTCCAGATTTCTCTGGCAGTGTAATGCACTTGAGAAAAGTACAGTGAGACAAACATGGGTGGGGAGGGTTAGCACAACCTCCAGTACTACCCTGCAATCACATTTTAGTGTGTATCAGCTGATTTCTTAGTGCAAATGCAAAGTCACTGCAAATAAACACCTGGGTTTGTTTTCCTGTTATGCACCTGATCATTTAATTTTAGGCCCTAATTTTTTGTGGGGTGCATTTCTAAACCTTTTTTAAGTACCAGACCCCTCTGTTTTGCCTCCTACTTTCAGAGGTTTTAGTGGCCAAGGACAGGGAAGAAAGGCAAGGTGGCACTGTTTGCTGTGGCTTTCACTCTGCTCCATTCCCTTCCCCAGATGAATGCAATAACTTTCACTGCCACTTTGTCAGCAAGACAGAAATATGCAGCATCAAACATGCCATGCTCAAGTGCTGTCTGGGATATGAGCTGAGGGAGCTTGAGCCTTTGCTTGTGTCAACAGCATCTTTCACATCTCACAGGCATGGGGAGATGAAGGTCACTGAGGAAGAGCACTTGAATCAACACAACCCCAGCTGACAGTGGTAAGCTTGAAAGGAAAAACTGCTCCCTGTTTCTAGTTCTCATTTTCCACCAAAAATAACAGGAGGAAGGCATCTATTTTAAAATATCACACTGCTAACAGCCACTCACCCCCAGACCACCTGCACCTCTAGGATAATTACAGCACTGTGCCCCCCAGCAGCAGCAATGTGAACCCTCCCAGCACTCCCAGTTCCTGCCTTTGGGCAGGACTGGCACTGGAACCTGCTTCTCCTGCTCTTTGAAGCCACCTTGCCAGCCAGACATTGGGAGAAATCTCCACGGGGAGAAATCTCTGTATCAAATACCAAGGGGATCAGCAGAAAATGACAGAAGGGGACAGAAATGCAAATTCAAGTCTGACCTGGGCACTAATTCAACAGTGTGGGGCCACCTGGATGGAAGGACAGCACATAATTCATCCTGGCAGCAACACTATTCCTATATTGTCTTCCACAAATGAACTCAGAGAATATGAAAAAAACCCAGCTAATGAAGCACTTTCATTATGCTCACACACTAATTAGGTTAGGACCTCCACTGGCACTGCCCAGCAGGGAGCATGAAATGCAGCAGAATTCAGAGGCCTGCAAAAGGTGGGACAGAAATTCCCCCAAACGTGGTTTATCACAAACATCACCCCCAACCTTGTGCTGTTATCACTGCCTGAAGCCACCCCACACTTCCCTGCTCTTGATGCAGAGTGATTTTAACAGCATCAAATCACCAGCAGGGATATTGGGCTGCCAAGGGACTGGGAGTGGAGTCCCTCTCCTCAACAATCAGCACAACAGCCCCTCAAATGCAGCTGCAGGCCCACTCAGAAGATGGCAAATCGACCACATTGTTTCAGGAGATGGAGAGAGCAAGGCTGATAAAGAAACAAGCCAGGACATGGATTTTTCACATTTACAAGATGTTCCAGCCAGAGCTGGCTCTGTGGCTCTTGGCATGTTGTCAGAGTTTAGCATGGAAGTAAATAAGCTGTGATCCCTGCCATATACCCCATTTTGTACCCATTTTTGGGTAAATTTTTATGACGGGAGCGAAACACGGGGAAAAACATGTGGGTGTGTTTTTCCATGGTGCAGTTCTTCAGAAATAATAAGCCCTGAACAGTGCAGCCCACAGAACTGGCCATCTCCTCGTTGTCCTTCTCTGCATCCTCCTGTCAGATCTGTGCTGACTGGAAGGACAGACAGAAAGGGATTGCCAGGCAGAATCACAGGCACTCCTGCACCACTGGACAGAGGAATGCCATCAGAATGAATATGAAAGCTCATGGCAATCCCAATCTCCCTGGATTCTCACTCCCTTTGCCATAGGAACATGTGCCAAAGCACAGTTAATCTCAATTTTCCCTTTTGTGCTCCTTAGCTGAGCATCAGATGGAGACAGGAGTGCAGAAGAGGAACGTGCTGCCAGGACAGTTCCACTGTCAGAGCTGTGTCCCAGCATTATTGATGCTCCTTCATCGTGGATGTTCTCTGCTCCAGATGAAAGGAGAGCAGATACAGCCTCCAGTCATGAATTCAGAGTCCTTCCTGCATTCTCACCTGAAGGGAAATTCCCACTGCAAAGAAATGCCTAGCTGGAAAATATTTGGATGTCCATCACAACCGAGCACCCACTTCCCACCTTTAAGTCACATGCTGCTACTGAAAATTAACACAAAGATCACATTTAAATCAGTGAACAGTAATGAAACACTGCAGAGAGAATCTGTTAGAAAGCTGGACCTGTTGAAGAGTTACTGCAGTGGTCAGGTGGTGGTGGGCTCCAAGGTGTGAACTCTGCACTGCACTTCAGTTTTCTGCCTCTGAGGAAGAAGATTTCTTTGATATGTGAATATTCTAAAGAGCAATGGGGATCTCCAAAAACATCAAATGAAGGTCCTGGCATGACGACTTCAGACTCGACTGTTCACAAACCCAGCTTCAGACAGCAAAGGCTGATCCCCTTTTCCTGGGAACCCTGCCCCACAGAAGTACTGGCCTGTGCAAAAGTGCTTTTCATGACATTTGTCTGAAGAGTGAGAGTCATGAACAAGAGGATGAGAAATCCTGAAAGTGTGTGTGAGTTACCTCCAATCTTTTCACAAACAAAATGACCAACCTGGCATTACAGCAAGGCAGGGTTAGCAGCCCTTGGGAAAGATTTTACAAAACCTTTGAAAGAATTGTTTTCCCTTTGTAAGTCAGCATTGTTGTTTAACACAATGGCCTCCACTTAGCAGGAGCTGAGGGTCAGCAGCCCTCCTGAGAGAGGTAAAAAAGGTGCCTCCCAGCACTGAGGGGAGTTAAGGAGATAAAATATTTGAGCTGAAAGAGAAAATACCTGCCTGCAATGCCACACGAGGGGTTTTATGTGCAGCTGTAATGCAACTCTGAACAAGCCTGGGGAGGGAAATGCTGTGTCTGCAGCTCCCTGGGCTCATCCCAGCTGGAGCTCAGGATGCTGAGGATGCTGAGGATGCTGAGTGCACACCACTGTGGCTGCTGCCAGCTCTGCCTGCCCCTGCCCTGGCTGGGTGGGAGCCACCACCTCCCTGTCAGTGACAGACATTTGACAAGGGCTGGATTCCACCTTCTCTTTCTCAGCGATTTTTGTTCTCTTTCTACATTGATAAAAATCCCTCAATTTTTACAATCAGGAAAGGGAGAGGCTGAGATCTTCAGGCCCTTATCAGATTTACACTTAGAGGGAGAGAGGAGTGCTTTTTTAGCTCATATTCCCTATATAAACTCCCAGTAAAAACGTAGTATAGCATTATGGATATTATAATAGTCTGTCCTTTTTCTAGGAAGAAGTTGGCTCTCTGAACAGCTGACTAATCTTAAACAGTTTGAGTTTTGCTTCTGGAAACTGGAATAATTTAAGTAATTAGTTCTGCAAAGCTACAGTGCAGACAGCATCCATATTTCTACATTTTTGCCTTCCCCTCTCTTCTTAATTCTTGTACTCACGTCCCATGCACCTGAACTTTTGCAAACACCCACAGAATAACTTGCCTAGTAAAGAGTTTGCTTAGGCTGCATGAATTGTTGCAGGTTAATAAGTTGCCTGTTAGCAAATCAGGGGATGCACAGCAGACAAGGCTTCCCAGAGAGAGACAAAGGGCTGTTAATTCTAGTTAGCATAGGAAATATGCAGCAAACAACAAATATCCACAAGAACATACACAGCACACACTTTTTTTTTTGTCCCAGAGGACAAAACTCAGAAGTAAAAAAAACCAGGAGTGACAGAAAACAACCCTGCAGTATTGCTGAAAACCATTCAGCTTTAGAAGCAGAGATCAAATGTTTGCCTGTGAGAATAGACAGAAAAGATGACAACAGGATCAGAGAACACCCTGTTGTGAGTGGGATTCCTGCCATGGTATGAGAAGATGTTCAAATAACAAGGTTATTTTGACAATAAGAAGCATTGTGTTGGTAGGCATTTGGGATGAAAAGCAGGAAGTACTCCCCAAATAACAATAATAAAAATAACAACCACTTCAGGTGCCTGGGTGCCAGCACTAGCACTTCCTAGGTGTGAAGGAGCATAAGGATGTCTGCTTTTATGGTTATTTGTTGGACAGAAGGGGTATCTGTGGTACTCCTGGACAAAAAAAGTATCCTGTAGGAAGTTATCATTACACACCAATTGACTAGGAAGGTCAATGGTGGTGACTGACTGATTAAAAATGAGATTTATAAAAAAGAATCAGCTGGATAGCTTGCATACATGAAATAGTGCAAACAACAGATAATGCACCAGGGGATTTATTACTAAAACCAATTTGATTTGTAAGCCTTAGGTAATTTACAACCTGCAGCTGAATAAGAAACAGGCTGCTCTCCTCTAGAAAACAATTCTCTTGGCAAAAAAACAGAGGAAAAAAACAGCCAGAGGGGGGAAGGAGGAAAAACCCAGAAGCCTTAAAGGTGGCAGAGCTCTGTGCTCCACAACTTCATGTGCTGCATTGTCAACCAGCCTGGCAGAGAGGAGAGAGCTGACAGCTCTCCAGAGGGGCTGTGCAGGAGTCTGGAACAGCACAGACCTGATCCTGCATGTAATGAGAGACAGAGCAGAGCTGGAGGCAAAATCCCTCCCTGGCTGCAGGGGAGGCACAGCCCTGCTGCTGCTGCTGAGCCCCTGGCACCCACACAGCCTCACTGGGCTGGGGGAGCAGGGAGCCAGAGCCTCTGGGTTCTGCTTGCCAGAAAGGCACCACAAAAAGGCATCCAATTGTACCACTAAAAGAGAATATGTTCAATTCTATTATTAAAATATTATATTATTAATATATGATACACTATAATATTGTTATATACTATATTGTACCACTAAATTGGAATATATTCAATTATATTATTTAAATATTATTTTATTAATATATGATACACTATAATATTGTTATATACTATATTGTACCACTAAAATAGAATATATTCAATTCTATTA
>JAYDZK010000002.1:1458509-1472178 GCA_034509185.1 Euphonia xanthogaster
GACACAGTGCTGTGCCCTGTGCTCTGGGATAGCCCTGCTGGAGCAGGAGTGGGGCCAGATGAGCCACTGTGGTCCCTGCCAGGATTCCATTCCCTCTCCTTTCTGGCAGCAATGCAGAAGAGGGTGTTTTGCAGGGTGGCTGTACCACCTCCACAGAGGTTTATTAGAGGCATGATATTGTCTATAACATAGGCATTAATAAACACAGATTAATAAATTAATGCCTATAACATAGGCATTAATAAACACAGATTAATAAATTAATGCCTATAACATAGGCATTAATAAACACAGTAAATTAAACCACACACACACATCTGCACAGACCTGGAGAGCACTGACATGAGAGAGAGAAGGAACACACAGATTATTCTTTGCACAACATTCACAGATGTGATTTGGGGTTTTATCTGCTCTGACATGTGATCTCTCCCATGGCATTGCAAAGTAATGATACAAAAACACCACTTGAAGGCACATGAGATCCTTGGGAAAGGCAGTTGTGCCTTTAATTCAATTATGAATTAAACTGTAAACTTATTTGTCTCTTTATTTTTTAGTTCCTCCAACACTTTACTATTCCAACTCTTCTTCAAACAGAGGTACTGCTTCAAATCTTTACATTATTCTCTTCTTGCCTGACTACTGCTCTCCTCATGGCATCAGAATAAAACCAAACCAAACAGAACAAAATTGTGAGCTAAAAAAAGCCCAGGCACCAAATAAACACCGACCAAGATGAATCCCAAGCTCCAATTATTCAATGTTCCTTCATCTTGCTCCATGCAGCATATTTAGTTGAAATAAATAGAAACACTTCCATTCCACAGTCACCTCTGTCCATTTAAATGGCAAAACACATTTGACTTTGTAATGAACTGCAGAGCTGTTTAAACAGCTCCATGTTTTGGAATTAAGCAATAGGCCCCATGAAATCACTCATTACCACCAAAGCTGCTGATTAGAGCCTCGGGCAAGTGTAAGGGCACTTTAGGAGAGTTGAATGAGCTCTCTAACACCTCAGCTTCCAGGCCCAGAAATGCCTTATTCCCAGCTCTTCCTCCTGTCAGATATGCCAGCCCTGCCAGAGCACAGCTTTAACAGAGATGCCTTTAAAATGCACATCTCTGACAGATCCTTCACTAATAAATGTGAACAGTAAATACACAGGTTTGGGAGAGCTGTCTCCTAGAACAGCCAAAAACCAGGACAATCTTCCTTTAGTCACAGTCCCCAGGTCACAAACAAGGAGCCTGGCAGGCCTGCAGAGCTGTACCCAGGGTACCCTGAATATTCCAAATGTCACCTGCCTGGGTACAGGAACGTGTTCTTTGTCAACAGAGTGACAAAACTATATTTTGTTTCTTTAAAAAGGAAAAAAAAGCTTCGAAGTTTCTTTTTTTAATTAGGTAAAAAAGACACTTCATAAGATCTAACTCAAAGAAAAAAACATATATCACCTGTGTTTAATAGAGCTGACAGACCTGTGAATGCAACACCTCACTACCTGAGGAAAGGGGGACATGTGCTGGACTCCAAAGGGGACAGCTGGGACACCATTCCCTTCTTCAGGAATGGCAGGACAGAGACTGATCACTTAACTGTAAAGCAAATTCTGCCCCCCAGATTTACAGGATCACCTTCAGCAAAGGAGCACAGGCTACTTAAACATGGTTCTAAGCAGGAAATACATTCATTAAACCATTTGGCTCACTTGATGCTCAGTTTGGAAGTGTGTATATAAATATATATATAATTACACCCAGATATGTAAATATTTGAGTACTCATAACCTATGGGTATTTTCTTTACAAATCTGTGACAAAACAAGCCCAACCTTAGTTTCTCTAAACCAAGAAGCCTGACTTGCCTTTTTTACAGATATTCAAAATTGTTTTGTTCTATTACTAGAATGTCTGAGGGACTGGGATGGTGGATGTCCCAGCTGCCAAGTTCTTCAGGCTTGGGTTTTGTGTCTGCAGCTACCAAGCTGTTAAAGGCTGTGGCTCAAAGCAAAGTCTGTTTTCAGTTTTTCTGGTGTGCACCCAGAATCAACCATATTTCACACAGAGCTGATACTAGTGTTCAGACTTCTTATCAGCTGGCAGTTTAATATCACACGATAGCATCACAGTGTGTGCTGTCAGTGGAATCAAAATGTGAATTCACTGCTAGAGAGGAGCAGGATTTGTTTTCATGCTCTCTAAGCACACACAGCCACAGAAATATGTATCTGGGAGACAGGGAGGGAAGGGAGGTTTTTCAAAGGTACAAAGATGAATTTCTTGCTGATTAGAGATGATATAATTATACATTATATAAGGTGAGAACACAGCTATGCACTTCAATGTTTTAGAGAGAAATATACACATGATTGAATAAAAAGCTATCTGTAACACTTGCACTGGCTACTCCTTACAGACACACCCCTACATTATAAACCCCTCACTATTTTATCAATACTTTCTTACTTGGGGCATATTCTTCCTCACAACTATAGAAACAGAAGTTTATGAGTTTTCTATTTAATGTCTGTGTTTTTAATTTTTACACCAATCCAAGCTCCTTCCAAGGCTGCAGATCAAACCCTCCTGTAGCTGGGGAAGTTTCCGCCTTTCCCTTTCCCACAAGCACGTTCAAACTTTTCTCCTTGGAAATGAAACTGAGGCAGTAAGCTGAAAAAAAAAAAATTCCCTGTTCTTGTTCTCCTCTGGCCATGGAGAAGAACATCCACGAGCAGAAATGAACCCAAACAAGTTATGTGCTTTGGAAGGCAAACTCTTTGATGTCCCTTTGGGACATGGCAGCTCTGAGGAGTCCCCAGCATGATCTGATGCTCGTGTCCTTTCCCAGCTCACAGCACAGCTTGCTTCCCACTCCAAGGCTGTTGGTCTGGCAGCCAAGCCTGACAGGAGGGTGACAGCAGCCCTGCTCCTGCAAATTACCGTGCCAGGCAAGGGCTGCTGGGGGAGAGGGGCTAAGCCCCACTGCTCAGGCAGCAGGAGCTGCAGTAATTAGCTGGTGTAATGAAGAGTGAGGGAAGGAGAGGAGCAGTGCATGGTGCAGGGCTGTGCTGTCAGCAAGATCCTCCTCTGAGGCTCTGCTGAACAATGCCCTGCTGAGCCCCCAGTAATCTCTACACATGGCTAGCCATGAAGAGAGTAATTAAGAAATGTCATTGCCTCCTTGGGAAAATACCACTGTGTCTCAAAAGAATGATGATCATCTCCATAACAGCCCTGTTCTCTCTCTCTCCCTCTCTCCTCTTTGTTTTGGTGGGGGATAAAATGAGTTACAAGGCAAGGCTTTTGTTCTTCCCTTTGTCACACACCAGCCCAAACAAAGCTGTGCTGGCTGAGCTGAGACAAAGCTGCATTTAGAATTGAGTGCAGCCCCTCCCAAAATCTCTGTTACTGGGGAAGCCACATCTGCACTGGGCATCCCTGCAATAAAGAGCATTTGGAAGGCAAGCACAAGGCAAGTGAAATCCTGTGAACTCATGTAAACTCAAGCTTCCTATAAAAGCTTGCACAAAGAGCAAGGAATTCTGGATCCACCAGGCATCCAAGGACTGGGTGAGAGCCAGGGAAGCCCATGCAGGACTGCTGCTCCAGCTGTGAGCCCTGAAGAGCAGCATTCCTGCAGAGCTGTGCAGCTGTGCCACCTGGGAGAAGGGGCCAAGGTAAAGCAGACAAGGGGGGATCTTCCAGCACTGGGCCAGGCTGGTGGCACCCTTCACTGGTGACCTTGGAAATGCTCATTCTTCATAGGAAAAACACTCAGTCTGTATCATCCTAAAGCTCTGTCTCTGGGAATTGATGCCGTGCCTGAAAACGTGGATCTAAAGCTGATCTCAGTGCCTGTGATCTGCAGTTTTCTGACAGACAGACAGACAGACACTCAAGGTTTTTCAGAGAATTCCACACTGCCAGAGAGCAGTGCCAGGAGTCCTTGAGGAAGCTGCAAACATCCCTGCCATTCTTTCTGCCCCTGCCTCCAAGACAGCAACCACTGGAGAGCCAAACCCAATCCTGCTTTTCACAGCTGGACCTGTACAGATATCAGCAACCCCCTCCCAGCAGGCCTGATTAATCACACAGCAAAGAAGGTGATTGCAGCAGTCTGCTAACGAGGCTGATCAATTCAAATGCTTTCTTCCTGCCCCAGAATTTCATTCCAGGTTGTTTACTCTGCTCTCTGAAATTAAGCAGTTGTGTCTACACAGCTAACACACCTTTGATTCTCCAATTCACTGAACACTTGGACTGTACTGGAAGCAAATATTTGCAGCTGGAGAGCAGACAGTCGAGAGTTTAAACACAACTATTGCTATTTCTATTTATTCCAGTTGATTTTTTAATGCCACAATAGAAGGGATAAGACAAGAAACTTCCATCTAAAAGGTGTTTTTTGGGTTACACAGTGCTAAAGGCCCAGGCTCCCTGCTGAGGGTTTGCAGCTGCCAGCACAACACCTGGTCAGAACCAGCTCTTGGCACAAACACAGCACACATTCCCATGTCCTGAGAGTCTGAGCAATTCTTTCTGCAGGTAGGATTATATACAGAATGTTGATGCCATGGGAAAAGTAATACATGAGAAATATAAATTAAAATAAAATAAATAAATAAATAAATAAATATTAATAGTAATGATAATAAGTTATATATTTAAATAATAATGGATAAATTATTATTATTATGCAAACATTATAATAATAACAATAATAAAACCCCCAAAATAGCTACAATAATAATAACAAGAATAATACATAATGATATATAATATGTTATATATAATAGATATTATGTAAAACATATAAATATGACTTATTATTATTATTATTATTATTATTATTATTATTATTATTAATCCCATTTTCCAGCCTCCACTGGTTCTGGGGACTGCCATTCTCCAAAGGAGCCTGCTGGGTCCCTGTTAACTATGTCTAGCTTCCCAATTTCCAGACATTACCTAGTGACACTGATGGTTTTAGTCTGGCATTCCCCCTCAGGATATAGCTGAAACCAATCAGGTAAGTAATTAGGCAAAAGATGATCACAGGGAGGTTAAAAATATAATGGGAAAATGAATATTTAAAAAGAGCTGAATATACAGTTTGGGGAAAATGGAACTGATGGAAAATGACAACTCCTCATGGGCAGAAAGAAGAGTGGAAAAAATAAGGCTTTTTTAATGGCTTTTGGAGGAAAGGCAAAGTATTTTTAATTTTTACACTGAATTATTGGAAAAATACTAAAAAAAGATTAAATCTGTTAAAAGTCCAAATGGAGAATGACCTCTGCAGCAGCCACATAACCCAGCCTGATGAAGCTGCAATCCTTGCACAGGCTATATTAAGAGTTTTGGCTTCCTCTGTGTCTCTTCTCTGCCTCTTTCTACAGCCAATGCATTTTTCTTCAGCTGGGGATTGGTGGGTTTCTACAAATACAATGGGAATTTTCTACATGAGCCTGAAACTTTCAGTAATGATGTCCCCAAGTCTTTCATTCTGAGTAAAAGTTGCAGAAAAACACAAGTATCACAAGGACATGTGGAACTGACAGAGCCTGCAAAAGCTGTGAGCATCCTGAATCTCCTTTGGATTCCAGGTACAGAATCAACCATCCTGAATCTCCTTTGGATTCCAGGTACAGAATCAACCATCCTAAATCTCCTTTGGATTCCAGGTACAGAATCAACCATCCTGAATCTCCTTTGGATTCCAGGTACAGAATCAACTCTGAAGCAGTGGGCTGTGCCCCTTCCTGCTCATTTATATCTGTACAAGGGTCCTGAGCCAGGTGTTGGCAACAAGCTCAGGTAATTTGGCTGGCCAGGAATCCTTTTTGAAAGCTGTGTCCCTCACAAAATGATTTCTCACTACTGCCACAGCTGACCTCCCATGTTATTTTTATTTAGCTTGAACAAATCCCCACAGATGCTTTGACTCCAATGGATTTTTTTTGCAACTAGAGGGCATTTGCTCACCTGTTTTCAAAGGGATTTACAGTGAAACATGAAGCTTTGGGTCTATACTATTTCAGATAAACACCTGACAATGGGGAGACACAGCTTCATCAAAAAGCCACTCCATATTCCAGCAGGGCTCTCCTGAGGAGAAAGAACCACAGAGTTTCAAAGCACCAGAGAAACACCTGGCTGAGCACTCCAGGGCCCTGGAAAACACTTCTTTTGTGGGCTACCTTGCCATGAAGCTGAAAAATGGGAAAAGAGAGAAGGGTAAAAAATGGATGTGGTGGAGAAGGGGGGGGAAATTACATTTAATAGGGATATAAAACTTCACCTGACTCAGATCAAATGCTTCTGTCATTGCTGCCAGGCAAAATTATGGCATCAGTATTACCAGTGCATGCTTTTGAATCTGTAGTGCTACTCTTCACATTGATTTGTGGCCAAGGGTCAATAGAGAATCTCTGAAGAAGAAGTACATACCTGCCCAGGGGTGGGTGTGAGGGGCAGGCAGCAATGCCAGCTCTGTGTGTGCCAGCATGTGAATATCCTGTCCCATTCTTCTCCATTTTGCCACATGAACATCTTTTCAAACACGTTCATTATTGTGACAACAGGTTGGACCTGTAATTTACCATCTGCCTAAACAACTCTGACCTCCATGCAACCTTCTATTATTATTTTGAAATTCAAAATCCCCCTCATAGAAGGTGGAGGGACAGCCCTTGCACTTGGCATCATCTGTTCTATTACACACACACATATCCACCTGGAAATGTGCATTTCAGATGGATTTCCAGCTCCAATTTCTTCATGTCATTTGGGCACGGTGTCTCAAACACAACCACAGGAGGTACAATAAAATCTGCCCTTTAACCACTTCAAGGTTCATTTCGTGGTTTCACTCCTGAAACTGCCAACAGCAAAGCAAAGCAGTTTTTCTCAGACTTCTGCAGATTCTGAGATTAATATTTCTGCAATATTAAAGATATCTTTATATAAAATGTAAACTTTTATAGGTCAAATTGTTGCTTAGATAGTGGCAGTACCTTGAGTTGCTTCTCAACTACACACTCAGCACACTTGGACCCAGAAAGGAGAAATCCAGGAGGGCTTTCAAAAGCATTTTCAGAGACAACACTTGGCCTAATTTTCTTATTGCTGAAAAGAACCTGCTGGGCCTTGGCTTTCCACAAACACACAGCCTGTAGCTTCTTCTTCTCCCTCTCCTTCCAGACCCCCCTGCTCCATGCCATCAGTCCTCTGCTCAGTTCCAAACTCACCTTCCCCCTGTTGCTACCAATGTCTCTTAGCAAAACCTTTTCATAAACACTGCACCATCCACTCCCATCATCCACCAACACTCTGCCCTTGACCTTCAGAAATTGGGTTAGCAGTGACTGCTCTCTGCCCCAAAAAAATCTCAAATTTGAAATCTGACCTTGTGGGAAGGAGGGGTTTTTGTAGTGATGAGGTGTTGAGTCCCCTTGCTCATATTTCACCCTCTTTTCCCTCCCTGTGCAATTGCATGGGCACAGGTGGAACTGATTTGGAATTAAAACACAGGGTGGCCACTATAACCAAGCTCCCAAAGATGCTTGGATCTCTGGGAAGGCTGGATCTGGGTTGGAATGATGAAATTCTTGCCCCTCTCTGGTGAGGAGGTGAGCCTTTAGACCCCCCAGTAAAAAGTGCTGCTCTGGGAATGGTGGAGTCCCAGCTCCACAGAGGCTGAATGAGAAATCTGACAGAGGATTCTGACACCAGTGATGGCAAAGATGTGTCACTTGGAAAATAAACATCTTTGTTTTGTTTCTGCATGCTTGTTTGCTCCAAATGCCTTAGCTAAGCCTCAGTAGCAATATTTCACTGTGAGAACATTATCTCCTGACAATTATGCAATTCTATTAACATCATTGCCTTTTTAATCTATGAAAGGTTACATTAAACAGCAAGAAGACACACGGGAGACTGGAGAAAGGAAAGTACCTTTCAGGATAAAAGGAAAAGAGAAAGATTATTCAAATGATTATCCTGACATTTATTTTTATATGATGAAAAATAGAACAAGAAACATAACACTGTTTTGGTGACCTGAATGCCAGCAGAAAGTAAATTAAAACTCACAAAATAAATGCAAAGGACAGGACAGATTCTTCCCTCTGTTCAGATATGTTTACAAGGATGGGGTGAATAAAATTTAATGGGAAATTGCTATTTTGTGGACCTGTCTGCAGCAGCCATTAAAACTCAGAACTGCTCAGAACTGTTTCAGTTCAGAGTAATGCATTCTTTAATGCTTGGTATTTTCCATGGGACACAGAACCCAGTTTTATTTCCCCTCTAATCAGGAGATATTAATGTGCTGCAGGAGTGTGGAATATGATCCCCTCTGCTAACACAGACATTGAATAAAAACAGAAGCAGCAAGGATTTTATTCTGGCCCATGGACTACATATAGAGATATATAAAATATTATAATATTTTAATATTGTAATAATATAATAATAATATAAATATTATACAATAATACCCATTGTGTATAATAACACATATCATATATAATAACTATGTAGTCAATAATTTTATAATAATACACACAATATGTATACTTTTTATGTATATTTGTGTGTGTGTTTGCCTTGGCCCTGGTTTTTTTGCAGTTATCCAAGCAGCCTAAGTTTTGTTATAAAATACAATGTTGAGAGAAAGGCACTTACTAGGGAAAAATGCATTTAAATTTAGGGCTATATAGAGAGAATAATCCAGCTTCTGTTTTTGAAGTTCTGCAACTTAAAAAATAGCCAAAGACATCTATTTCTGGAATAATAATAATAAAAGCTTTGGGCTGAGACATTTTATGCCACGTCACAGTCCTGCAGAATTTTACAGCTGAGTTATAACCCTGAAAAATATGTGCTTCTAATGGAAAGCCTGACAGACCCTCACAGGGGCTCCTGTAATATCTTGAATTTGATTTAAGAGTGCTTTTCAATAATGCTTTCCCAAGCCAGTCTGCTGGGGACTGCCAGGGAAAACGTGATGTTGAGTGTGCCCCAAGTCCCCAAAGGCAGCTCAGTGTGCTTGATGAGAACTCTGGGGCATCAAGGAAAACCTCCAGAGCTTCTGCAGCCTGAGGCTGGCAGGTCTCCAATATCACAAACCCCATAAATGTCAGGGCTAAGTGCACCTTTCATTTAACAAAACAATAAATTGTCTGTCTCTGTGCAATGAATCGCTCACTGCTGTGCCTCCACAAGGCCTGGTGTGATTTGTAAATGACTGCAAATTCTGCTTTGGTTTTTGTTTTTTTTTTCCCTAACAATCATGAACCACACTTCTGGGAACACTGGATTTTTAGAGAGAAGGGAAGGGGGAACCTAGATAATTCATGAGTCAGATGAAGACTGGAGAAATTAGGATTATAACCTACTATGATGCTCCTGAAGGGAGCCAAGCAGCCAGGGAATGAAAGAGAAATGGTGACACAGGAGAAAAAGCAAAAAAACAAGTGCTGACACAAAGCACTGTGGAAGTAAGGGAAAGACAGAAGTAAAGAAAGTAAAAGAAAATGACAGCAAAAGAAAGACTGGGAATATAGTGAGTGGACAGTCCATCTGAGATGAAAGGAGAAAGGGAAATGAGAAGACCTTGGTCAGCATTTAAGCTGATGAATTTGCTCAGCTTGCCTTTATTTCAATCCTTTCCATAGGAAACCTCTGTGGGCTACTGGGTTTGGT
This sequence comes from Euphonia xanthogaster, assembly GCA_034509185.1. NCBI lineage: Eukaryota > Metazoa > Chordata > Aves > Passeriformes > Fringillidae > Euphonia > Euphonia xanthogaster. The sequence continues at coordinate 1,468,223 of JAYDZK010000002.1, forward strand.
AGGAAAGTCACTCAACCAGTTCAATACTTCAGAAGAAATGACTGGTGAACAAAGGGGGGAAAACCAGTGCAGAATTCTCTATAAACAGGTGCAGAGTTATGCAGAGAAACATGGAAAAAAATATCTGAGAGGATCAAGAGAAACTTCCTCATCATCTCTCATAAGCCCAAGACAGCCCAGTTCATCACAGCAAGAAAGAAATCTGAACCTTTCCACCACTTGGAAATGAAAAGCTGGGATGAAGAACTTGGCAAGAGGCACTTGGAGTTTGCTGCAAGGGCTTCTCGAGTTTGTACCCCAGCAGGGCACCAAGAAGTCCCTTGGCATGGGCAAGGCTGGGCAATGCCCCTCTGAGGTTTGATGGCATCGTGTTTTCTGAGAGTGAGAGCCCTCCAACGACACCAGAAAAGGATCCTTCCCTTCCATCTGTGAATATCCAAGCTTTCCAGCTGAGTGAGACAAATAGTCATGACAAACAGGAAGAGAAAAAGGAAATTGTAGAGGGATTCAAGAGAGGAAAATGACACTTTCCCCCACGTATTTCGATTTTGCTCCTCTACAAAATCAAAGCCTTGTTTCAATATGGTTTTAATTCCATAGCCCTTGGTTTAGATCCCTCCCTTCTGTGCACTCCACTTCCTCGTGGAGCAGCCCATTAGCAAACTCCACTTATGCTAATGAGCCTGCCTTTGCAGGGATAATTATCCCAGGCCTTGGCCCTGCTCCTGGCCAGGGGCAGCACTGTGTCAGGAGGGGCTGGAGGCATCAGCACTGCACAATCAGCCTTGTCAGGGCAGCAGCTCTGGGAGCAGCCACATCTTGAGGCTTAAAACGTGGACAGCTGATGGATGGCTGTCATTAAGCTCTGTGCTCACTCCAGCATGGAACAGCCACTGAGCTGTAGGCTTCTTTAAAGAAAAGGAAAGACCTTGAACCACAGCCACTGTCCTCCACCTCTGCCCAGCCTGCCCAGTTACCCCTGACTCCTCTTCTCCCAGCTTCCCTCTCATCCCATCTGTAGCAGAGTAACAAAAGCTGTCCCTAACACTGCTCCTGATCCATCAAATCTTGCTGGAGAAGGAAGAGTCCTCAATTCACAGCCCAACCCCACAGGCCCTCCCTGCTCAGAGCCTCCCTCTCTCCAGACATGAGGAGGGCAGGTCCAAACCCATGGATTTAGGATGCTTCTGGATCAGCTTCTCAGCTGCAAAGAAATCAACACAGCTCCTTTGAACTTCACACAGCCTGTGAGCTCACACCCAGTGACAAAAAGCCCTTCCCAAAAAGCCTGGCGTGGACAGAGGTCCCTTCAGCACCAGAGAGCACAAGGAGGGCACCCACAGCAGCTGAACAGGACAGGAAGAAGCAGCAAGGAGGCTTTGCAAGAGCCTTTGGCTTGGTGCCTCCTGGAGGCTCCCAGCTGCAGCTCCGTGCCTCTGGAAGGGAATCCTTACACACAGCAAGGACTCCCAGTGGCTGCAGTAGCAAGCAGCAGAGTTGAGGATGAGCATCTGCTTCATTCAAGTTTGATCCCCAAGCTCCTCTCTCTTTTTCCTTCCTGGAGTGTTTTCAAACATTGTTTTCCTGCATACCTGGATAACTGATGCTCTGCAGGGCTTTAGTTAAGGTAATTTGAGAATTCTTTCATATTGAAAAGAAGTAAAAAGAAATCCCCTGAAGTACTTGGTTTTCCTCCCACGACATTCCATCCTAACCATCTGCTTCTGCCTCACCTCGTTAGTATTCTGAGGGGTTATAAAAGAATTATTATAGTTCAGAACACAAAAACCAGATCTGCAAGTCCCTGGGGTGCACAGGGCAGAACTGGATGGGGCTGAGACCCAGCAGAGCTGAGCTCTCCTCCACAGCCTAGGTGATCACAGGCAAGGAAGTTTGCCTCCTGACTCTGCCTTGACTTCTTTGGGGCAGGAAAAAGTGCCCTTGAACAGTGCCCAGCAAAATGAGTGCAGATGTAATGCAAACCAACAGCAGCAGAAAGGAATCATAACAGGAAAAACCAAAACTGTGAAAGAGGAGATGGGGCTGCCCAGGTCTATGTTGAAGTTAGCCTGTGTTGTGTGCAATGCTAGAGAAGCAAAACTGCATTTCTGTAAGCCCCTGAGAGAGACAGAGTTTGGCACAGCACAAAGCCCACTGTCATAACTCCAACAGAACTCCAGCTTATCTTCCACTGGAGTGACAGAGAGAGAGTGCAGCCTCAGATACAGGTCCCTTAAATAACCCCAGCCAGCAGCAGAGGGGAACCAACCTTTCCTGGCTAAAAGCCTCCAGATGTGTCTTCCCTTCTTGAAGGCATTTCCACGGGAATGTCCTCACCCTGACCCCTCCCAGCTGTGTGTGTGGGTGTGCTGGGGCAGCCCTAGCTGAGAGAATCAAACACACTGACACATCAATGCACACAGCACATTTTTTGTGTGTTTGTGCAATTTTCCTGACTGTACCTGTCACACCCTGGCTGAGGAGGATTCACCTGCTGGGAATTCACTTCCAGGCTTGTGCCATCCATACAGAATTGGAGTTTCAACCCACTTCTCAAGGAGCCAACACTGAGGGAAGTATTCTTCCCTCCTCCCATTCCCTGAGGTCCCCAAGGTGGACACTCTTGCCCCCACTACAAAATACTTGGAGAGAGGAGCACAGTTCACTGCTTTACTGGACAGCAAACTCTACATAAAATTGCTGTGCTGATCTCAGAGCTAAAAGGTTAAACATTCACTTCCAAGCAAGGCAGTCCCCATGGAAGTGAGCCACCAGGAGAAGCCTTGTGAATCTGCAGAGCAGAAGGGAAGAGCCCCCTTAGACACAGCTGCTGTCTAACAACCATGTTTTATGCAGAATGCTTGGGGGCTACTCTATTTTTATAGCTCTCATCCATAAAATAAGAAGCTAAAGCTTCTGGAAGGAGAACACAATTACCCTACAATGATGCAACATCAGAATAAATTCAACACAATCTGTGTAAGCCAAGAGAAAAAGCACCCAAGCCTTTTCCAATTGGCAGTAGATAATGCTTTATAACTGCCCTGCCATCAGCCTTCAGAAGCTATCTCCAGAGCCATATGTGGGTTGGCAAGCAGGCATCGTGGCTAACTAGCTTTGCATCCAGTTGTACAGAAGTAGAGACATATGGAAATGAGCAGCCTGGCAGAACAAGGGAGCTCTGGAGCAATGACTTCCATAAATAAGTGCCTGCACACTGGCAGATGGAGAAAAGCACAGCTAGGGAGGGACTGTGTCACAGCAGCAACTTGATTTTAAACAGTTCCTAAAAATCAGCCTGAACTTCAGTCCTGAGGCATTTCCAGTGCCTTCAGTCCTCTTCTTGCTGGGGAAAACCCTCTCCATAAAACCAGGGAAGGTGAGGGTAGAACAACACATCAGGCAAAAGACACCAGGAGCTGCTTCAGGGAGCAGAGAACAGGACTGGGGAGTCACTGAGGATTTTTGCCCCTTGCTACTCTGCTAATCCTGCTTTTGGTGCCTTGCAGAAAGACACAAGCCATCCTTCCCCACAGCCTTGAAAAGCAAGAGGTGGAGAGGCACTGCCAGGCTGTAGGAGAGCACCTGAAACACAGGCACAGGGGGGACAGGAGCGTGGGACACAGGCGTGCACCTTTCCTGCAGGGAGGGGAATTTGTGCCTGCTGCTGCCTTCTGCACTCATTCCTCTGGGGATCAGTTTATTCCAAGACAAATGGCACCTGTTCCTGTTTCCTAGTCACTGTTAAATGTGACAGATTAATGGGAATTGAGGGTTACTTTAATTCTGCCTTTTGGGATGAGGGAACTCCATCTCTGGTGATCTCAAAGGTTTTTCCACAGCTGAAACAAGAGCAGGCTCATCTTCAGAGGGAAACTTCCCCCTTGTGCAGGATCCCTGCTCCAGCAGAGCCCCAGCTGGCCCTGCAGGAGGGCTGAGCCCCCCTGGGATGGGGC